>JAQZBX010104471.1:0-10945 GCA_029593785.1 Cabassous unicinctus | reverse complement strand
AAAAAACAAACAAAAAAAAAAAACAGCATTCCAGGAGCAGATGTAGCTCAGGCAGTTGGGTGCCCACCTCCCACATGGGAGGTCCCGGGTTCAGTTCCCGGTACCCCCTAAAAAAAGAAAAAACAAACAGACAACAAGTAGACAACAAGCAAAAAGAGCAAAACAAAAAACAAAACAAAACAAAAAAACACATGTAAACAGACAAGGGAACCACTGGGGGTAGGGGGAGTAAAGTTGCTTTTAAAAACAAACAAAACAGCATTCCTTGATCACTCCACAGAAAAACACACAAAAAGGTTATATGCCTTTACATAAAATGGAGAGATCTAGTGGTCACCTTATTAACAAAGTTGTCCAATTGACCTAAATCATATTATGAAGAAAATAACAAATCAAGTGCTCAACATCATTAAGAAAAAAGGGAGTTGACAGGATTGTTTCAGATTAGAGAAACTAAAGAGACACAAGAGCCAAATGTAATTCTTGATCTTTGATTAGATCCTGGATCAGAAGGAAAAGGAGCTACAAAGGATATTTTGGGGATAATAGGGGAAATTTGAGTTATGGACAGCTATGGGATGATAGTATTGAATTATTGCAGATTTCTCAGTTATGGTAATGGTATATGGTTGTACAGGAGACTGTCCCTGTACTTGGGAAATGAATGCTGAGGTATTCATAAGTGAAGTGTCATGATATCTGCAACCTACTTTTGGATGGTTTGGCAAAAGATTGTGGGTGTGCGTGTGTAAAGGGGGGAAAAGGGGAGAGAAAGAGATGGAAAGATGGAGTATGTGGGGTAAAGTAACAAAGAATCTAAAGGAAGGATATATAAGGGTGCAGGGTAGTCTTCTTTGAACTTTACTATAGGTTTGAAAATTTAAAATAAGATTTTTAAAAGTTAGAATTCCACAATGTTTCCTCTTTACCACTCACAGAATACTTAAGAAAGTTAAATGGAAAAGCTAACGGGAAACATAACAAATCCAGTGCTGCACATACCTTCCACATCATACCAATGTGCACCATTGGTGATCCCATCTTTGAAAGTCTCATCTTCATCTCCTGGACAATGAGGTGCACCAGTTTTCATTATGGGATGGTGTGAAGCATAGGCTTTTGCCAAGTATTTAAAGACTTCATCATCTGAGGTTTTGCTGTAGATTCCAGTGGCCTTATGTTCTGGAGAATCATCAAAAGGATAACTTGCTACCACGGAGCCACCATGCAGATTTCCAGAAAGCACAAACCTTTGAAAACACAACCAAATCACATACCACTTTAAAATGGCACAGAAAACAACATGTATTTAAAAATTCCTCATCATCTTTCTTAAATGAACTCTGAAATCTCTCCTGAGACCTAGAAGACAATTCTGTCAACTATTATAAACAGACGAACAACAAAAAAGAAAATGGAAAGAAAGTATCAATTTAACAAATTTCAGTCCGTTTTTACAATTCATGTTAACCTCAAGCAACTTTAAAGAATCTTCCCATCATTGAAAAAGTAGCTGAATAACACACTATAAATTAATGTTCCAGGAGATTCAGAAAATACTCCAAATTCATGTATTAGGATGAACAATGTGAACTTGCCAATATTTTACCTTTTTTGACCCATAAAAATTTCATGTAGTTCAGCCTAATACTTGTATTTCACAATGTGTCAATTTCATAGAAGGCATGGCTGGTAAAAATAAATATTTGTTGAATACATGAGTTAGGTTAACAACTTTTATGCTTTTCACATTTACTGTCCAAAGAAAAATTTTAAGGTAGGAAGCCTAATTAAATAGGATGTGTTTTGCCTCAATGTAGTTTCACAATATATTAAATTCATATTTTCAAGAGCGAAGCCACATTGAGAAGATTTGAAAAAAGAAAAGAAAGGGGGGGGGAAACTCTGATACATTGAGCTACTTTCAGAGAAAAACAACACAGCACATCAAAGACTAGCCCTCCATTACATCACTGTAGAAGCAATTTCTTATTAGGTGGCTAAGAGACAAACTGACATGGAAACAAAGTTGCTCCCATAAATGAAACAATTTTTAATGTTTCTACTTTTAAGGGAACAAACTTTCACTTTAGATAAAAACATGCTTAAGTCCTATTTATGCATCTTTCTATTACGTAACAGTCAAACCATTACTATTAGAGAGTAAACATTTCTCCCTTAGCATGCTAAGTTGGATTTTTTGCTTCCTCTTTCTGCAGTTGAAACTAATTGGCCTACAAAAGTTCTAAAGAAGACTGATACATATAATATTTCTCTCTGATTGCATGAAAGAATTAAATCTATTGTATTTCTAATTTGAAAAGTTAAGTATGATTAGTACCATCCCAGAAGAGATCAAACAATGAAAATTACTTGTAACTCTGAATCTGCTAATCAGGAGATAGAAGTTATGAAAAGGAACTAGATTAAAAACTAATATAATTGTAATTAGCTTTTCTTCCAGACACCAGAGGAGAATGCCATTTGGTGTAGCTTTGGAGCCAGACAAACGTGGGTAAAGAACATTCGCTCTCCTAGATCTGCTGCTTACCAGTAATATGATCAGAAGTTACTGCCTCTAAATTCACTGAACCCCAGTTTCTCCCTCATTTGTAAAATGGGAATTAATGCTAGCTGCTTCCCAGGGTTGTTATGAGAATTAAATAAGGTAGCACAGGGAAGCAGGTGTGGCTCAATCGATAGAGCTCCCGTTTACCATATGGGAGGCCCCGGGTTCGCTTCCAGGGGCCTCCTTGTGAGGGCAGGCCGGCCCACGCGGCGCGGTGGGCTGATGCAGCAAGACCTCACAGCAAGGGGGAGATAAGCAGACACAGAAAAAACATACAGCAAATGAACACAGCAAACACAAGCAGCAAGGGGGGGATAAATAAATAAATAAATAAATAAGGTAGCACACATGAAGCATCTTCTAGCATGATTGTTTATAGCACCAGCTGAACAAATGTTCATTCCTTTGGAGATATCTAGCATCCTGTTTGGGAATCACTGCCTTATAGACTATCATTCTACTCCCCAGTTCCACTGCCAGGACTTGGATGTTAAAATGATATAGAAACAAAAAACAAACACACATTCTAACATTCTAAGCACGCACACACACGCCCCATGATTCCTCCAAACTAAGGTATTACTTCGTGGTTTTTGTGCCTAAAAATAATTTAAGTACTTCCCCCCCCCCCAATTATTTTGAGAAAGTTACAAGTCCAGTTCAGACAACCATTCAGCAACAAATATTTCTTGAGTGTCAACTATGTGCAAAACATTGTTCTAGGAACTAAGAGATACATTAGCCAACAAAATTTTTTTAAAAAGTCCTCTTGGTATTCATATCCCAGTGGAATAAAACGGCTAACTGAGTAGTCTAAATAAGTGAAGCATGCTACTTTACATATTTATTGAAACTTTAAAATCCAAGATGCTCTACAAAATGCTGTTTTGCACTCTATTGAACATTTCTTGTAACACTTCTCAGAAATATTGTTAGAACAGCCTAAAAACACTTTTACAACAATGAAATGACACTTGCAATCTACCTGAATAATGAAATTCAATTATTAGATTTTCCTTACTCTAATAATGTGGTTTTAAAAGTACCAATGCCACTCTTACAGAGAGGATTTCAAAAGAAAGTGATACTGATTATAGTGGAGGGAAGAACATTGCTTTCAGTTTTTGTCAAACCTACTTCATATATCAACTCCAATTTTATTTGAAAGATATTTTTTGGTTTCCACTCAAATCAGTGCTCTCAAGTGTTTCTCATAATTCACTTCAGTATCATATATCATTTATTACATAAGATTTAAAGTTGCTGTTAAGTATATTATCAATATTATAAATAAGAACATACATATTAAGAAGTCAGTCTCTAAATTAATTCTGTCATACTCTCCAGATAACCCTATAAATAAGTTTAAAATTTTTAAGAGAACTTGATGTCTTCAGAAAATTGTAGACATACACACACAAGGCAGGAAAAAAAAAAAAAAAACTGCATTCACCCCCAAACAATATTATAATGCTTTTTATAAACATACCAAAAAATCATTTATATGCTATTCTTCTATTAAAGTTGAAGCACGTATATTTAAAGAAGCCTAGTGTGCCAAAATATGGGAAACAAGCAAACTATAAAATATTTTTTTTTAAATGATGGAGTTAAATCTGGTGTATTTTCCTAAATATTTGTTTCATTTATCCACAGTACAAAAACACCCCCTGCATGAAGCATAAAGTGAAAGAAAATAAACTTCACTTAAATAAGCAGAAAGAAATGAGTCTTTAAATTTTTACATATTAAAAATAACAACAAAAATCTATTTCTAAGATAGCTGGGTGAACAGGATACCAAGAAATAACTCAAATGATTTAATTTGCAAGATACACTGAAAAAAGTAATTTTCCCATACAGACTAACTAATGTTTGTTTGTTTGTTTTTAATTTCCTATACGTAAAGTTAACTCTACATTTAGGCATCAATCTAAAACTGTCTATGCTTATGTTTTTTATTTTATTCATGTAACAATGTCCTTTGTTGATTAATCATTAAAGAACATGTATTTTGAGTGTAATTTTGAAGACAGGATACACTATATAGTTACTTACTTTCCCTTTTGACTAAAGTTACATGCTTGAAAAATGGTTGGGTATGATTAGGGTAATCCATAGCTACAGAACATAACTGCTCTCTCTATAAAACTGATACACATGAGCTTTTAAAATCCTCCCAAGTTCCTATCATTGAACTAACCAGTCCAGACCATAATTTGCAATCATTAAATACTGGTAACAAGAAAGAGTTCATCAGAGTGAATTTTTAGTTTTAGATTTAAAGTTTAAAGCTTCCTATTCAGTATAGCCTCAAGGTGACTTATATTAAGAGGAAGCTCATTTTCATTTTTGGTCACAGTAGAACTAATACAGGAAAGAAAAATCCAGCCACAGAATTTACATCCCTACGAGGAGTGTGACAAGATATTTTAAATACGTCATGTAAGCAATGCAAACAGTTCATCTGAAATATCATATCAGAAAACTGGCTGCCACAGCTTCTGACTTAATAAGATGTATACAACAGTCATATTTCTTATGTAGATGTTGAAAGGTCATAACATAGTAAATCTTTGAAAGAAAAAAGAACTTTCTGGAAAGTGTATGTGAAATTAAATATCTTCAAGAGATCTTCAAAAGGGGAGTAAAGTGAAAGGAGGAAGATAAAAAGAATCTGGAACCATCATAATGCCCCAAAATTTTCTAGATTTGCTATATATGACTGAAATCTTGAAGAAGAAATGCTTCTAAGTCCCATGGAGAAACTTCTTTGTTCATTATTACCTTTATATTACCTGTCACTCAGAAATCTTCATCAAATCAAGATGGAAAGATTAGCTATTGCATCATAAGCCTTATGAAGAGACACAAACAGGGATATGAAATAGGGAAAAGGAGCATGCTCACTTCAGACACTATTCCATCTAGATTAAGTTCCCTCGTCCTTTATACCTCTCCTCCTCCTTTTTGCTGAAAAATCCTACCCATCTCTCAAGATTCGGTTCAAGCTCTAATCTCTTCCATAGAGATGGTCCATATTATTGCAGCCCACACACATTTTGCCGGTGGGAACAATTCCTGTAAAGTTTAATAACTGGGTACATAAACACACCTCTTATGTATTTATAATATTCTCTCATTATGCACCAATTCCTTGAGGTCCTTCTGAGTCTACTTTTTAATTTTCTAAATCCCACATAGTGCTTAATAACATTTAAGGTGTGTATTAAGTGTGACAATTTGTCACTCAGCCCCAGCCCACTAATCAGGTGCACAAAGGACGTCAGAAACCCTTCAGAGTCTAAAATGAAGCAGTTCACAGATGAAGATTCTAGGATCTGTGTGAGTTCTCCAGCCATGTCCATATGCCCCTTAGCAAAGTCAGAGGTAAAGGTAGGAGGACAATTTTTGTCAAATAACCAAGAGGAAGAGCCTGGGGGTGTCATTTACAAGTTCTGGGCTACTGTCTCCCTCCTTAGCTGTTAAGACTAGGAATCAGACTGCCTGAGTCCAAGTCCCAGCTACACACCTTACTATGTAAGTTGGTTAACCAATCTGATGCTCAATTTCCCCATCTGCAAAAATAGGGACATAAATGGTGTCTATCTCATCAGGTTGTGGCCAAGATAAAGTCAGATCATGCAGTCCATGGACAGGGTGACTTACATACAGTATAAGGTAATAACAAGTATTGACAGTTTATCTATCAAATGAGTGCAGCAGACCTAGGTGGTCCTTAAGGTCGACTCCATGGCTGGGTTTCTATGGTCCTGTGAGAACAGGGACCAGAAAGCCAGGAAACAGCTCGAACAAATGACAGCCTCTAGGCAGAGCTTCTCTGCCAATTAGCGAGACAGGAGGCTAAGCGGCTTGGCCCTGTCCCAGTTACCGGGCGCCTCCTCCACCCTGGCCGCCTCGCTCTCAGGCCAGCTGACACTGCTTGCGCGCCTGCTGCGTGCGGGGCGCAGCCTCGGCCGCTGCGGGCTCCCGCGGGGGCGGGGGCGACTCACTTGTTCCTGCGGATCCAGTCGATGAGGGCGCGCACCTCGGGCACCTCGTCCAGGGCCGGGGGCTCGCCGGTGCGGAACTGGTCCGGGAAGCTGCGGTTGAGGTCGCGGCCGCGGCTGTTGTCGCGCCCACTGGCCGCGGCCGCGCCGTCGTCGCCGAGGCCGCAGTCGCCTTCGCGCGCGCGCTCGAAGCCGTCGGGGTTGAGGCTGGGCAGCACGTACACGTCGGTGGTGTTGAGCAGGCGCGCGAGGCGCGGGTCCCCGCGGCGGTAGCCGGCCGCCAGCTCGCGCGCCAGGTAGACCAGCACCTGGCGCGACACGGTCTCGTCGCCGTGCATGTTGCCCACCAGCTTCACCTGCGGCCGGCCGGGCAGCGGCGGCCCCGCCACGCCGGGCCCCGCGTCGCCGTCAGGGGGCGGCGGCCCCAGGCCGGCCGTGAGGCGCAGCACCCACAGCGGCCGGCCCTCCACCGAGCGCCCGATGCTGAAGAGGCGGGCCAGGCCCGGGGGCCCCGCGGCCGCCGCCTCCCGCAGCGCCGCGCCCAGCTCCTCTTCGTGGTAGTAGCGGTCGAACCGGCCCTCGGCCGCCGGCGCGCCCGCGCTCGTCGTCGTCGTCGCCTCCGCCTTCTTGATGTGCGCCGCCCGCGCCGGGCTCCGCAGCAGCAGCAGGCACAGCAGCAGCGGGAGGCGCCCGGGCCGCCAGCGCGGCCGCGCGGCCCCGCCGCTCGCCATCTTCCAGCAGCGCCGCTACCCACGGCTGGGCGCCCGCAGCTCGGCGCTCGGGGCCGCCGGGGCCGGCCGGATCCCCTCCGCGCCTAGCAACCCCATCCCGCCCTCCCGCCGCAGCCAATCGCCGGCAGGCCTGCCGCGGCGTCACGGCGGGGGCGGGGCCGCGCTTAAAGCAGCCGAGTCCCCTCAAGGAGTGCGTTTCTCTTCAGCCCGGGACGAGTTTGGTCACTTTCTTCTTTCGCAGTTTCGTCTCGCTCCCTTTCTCTCCCTCCCTGTTTTCCCTTCTGCACTTCTCCTCCACTCGCTCAGTCTCTTCTCTATGGCATCTCCCTTTGAAGTTTTACCCCTTTTTCTCCAAATGCTCTTACTAGCTCTTTTCCCATCTTTGCTGCAGCTTATCCCAGCTGTGCTGTAACGCGGAGAAACAAGAATGAAAAGGTTCGAACGAATCAAAAGACTCGAAAAAATCGAAAGTTTCGAAAGAATACCTTCTAAGAGTCTAAAGACGCCGCAGCCCAATCTCCTTCCCACTCTTTCCGCCCAGCGTCCTGCATGTGGCTCAAGAGAAAAGCACACGAGTGACAGAAGGTTCTCTACTCCACAAAGTTCATTCCATTTTTCAGTTGCTGTATTGAAAGAAGGTATCTCCTTTATGTTCAGCGGAAATCTGCTACGTAATAGGCCCCTTTTGTGTTAATGTGTATTGTTCTTTGGGTTCACCCCAGGTTGTTTTGCTGCAACTAGTAAATATATTCCCTGTGTGTGCTTGTCTCAGTCCTCGTTAGGCAAATTTCATTTCATAGTTCATCTGCCCGCATCTCGCACCTCTTCCAAGCAAGTTACACGTTTGTGGTCTTGGAATGACGTTTTTTTTAAGCAGCAGATGGGGCATTTCTGGAAATGCTTGCTTGGTGAGTATAATTCCTGAACTCAATGTTCCATCAAAGGTAGAAAATACAATATTTTATCAAGTCTAGAGAAGTCTTTTAAACTGTATTTAAAATAGGCTTTAGTTATTTTAGCTTGAACAAACACAAAACCTTGCAATCCTTTTATCAAGTGTGAAATTCTAACCATCTAACAACATAATTGTGATAACGTATATTTTTTTCTTTCAGAGGCAGGTATTTCAAAGCCCTTTCTTCCTTAAACTATGATTGAACGTAATATGACTAGTAAACTGTTAATTCATTTATCAATTATTTATTGCACAACTACTGTATGCCAGACTTAGTGCTAAGTGCTGGGAATGCAGGTCATTCCTCCACCCATTTAGAGGCTCAATGAAGTTTGTGATAAATTCTACAGTAAAGGTATGGGTACACAGGTGAGGGAAACCTCATTCAACCTGAGGAGGAGGAAGAGGGAAGGAAAGAAATTATGGGGAGGGGAAGGATCCTGGGCAGAAGAAAGCTGCCTGGGAACTGTGCACAGGTCAGGACCACTGGTGGGAAGGGGCTCACTGGTTGGAGGCAGCCTGGCAAGACAAACCACAAGCCAGAGAAGCAGGGCCAGAAACTGCTCACAAGCCAGGCTCTGGGAGCACACTTCAGAAGGCCGTGGAGAGCCACTGAAAGATTTTAAGCTACTTCAGTAAAATCCCTCTGATAGAAGCATGAAGAAAGGAATTGGGGCAGATGGACCTGTAAGGAAGATATAATCCAAGAAGACATGATAAGGCCCTGAACTAGGGCAGTGCCAGTGGAGATGAGAGAAGGAAATGAATTCAAAAGACCTTTAGGAGGGAAAGTGGATAGGATCTGGTGACAGAGATGGAGGATTGAAGGCTGACTCGCAAGTTACAGCCTAAGCATCTTGGAGGCTTTTGCCAAGCTTTAGAACAGGAGAAAGCACAGGTTTAAGTGGTGATGATGAGTTTGGTACTGTGCCTCAGCAGCAAGCAAAGTCACTTTTGTCCTGTGAACACTTGTCCTCCATGCCCCATTTCATCTAATCTACATTATTCACAGCACCTGCAACTCAGCAGGAACAAAGCCCCAACTCTGTACAGAGACTACTGTCCCCAGGGAGTGCTTAATCATTACACTATACACTTCTATAATAATCCAAATCAAAGAAGCCCCCTCTGGGGGGGGGGGGGCATGTTAGTCTCTAATCAAATATTTCCTTTTCTTCCAATTTCACTCTTCTTTGAATCCTTTTCCTGCTTCCTCACTCCTGCAACCTCACCTATAGAAGCAGGCTTGGAACTTAAATAAACAAGCATGAGGGCAGTGGAAAAATGTGATGTAACTTGAGCCAGCACCCTCCCAGGAATCCTCAGGCCTCCCACGGTGCACTGGGGCTTCTTTCAGGTCTGGAGCCTCCTTCCTTAGCAGGTACATTGTGTCAGTTGTTAGAAGGGAAACCCAAAGCTCCTGACCGGGTCACTGCTCACTGGAGGGAAAACAGAGGTCTGGGCCATCTTTGTGTTCTAAATACCTCCAGCTGTGCCCAGGTTGTGGCAGGCGCCCCTTCCCTCCCCCAAGGAAAGCCTTGGCCTCTCAAGTGAGAGAACTCGGGAAAGGCTTAAAGGTAAAAAGGCTTTCTGTTCACAGAAGCAGAGCTACAGTTACCTTGATTTTTAAAAACAAGACAGAAGCTGTTGGATGACCACCCTGACTTAGGCAACAAACTATTCTCTTTAAAAGACTCATAGGTAATTGAAGCACAGCATAGATCATGAACTTGTAAATGTCTCATTGGGTACCACACAGATTTACAAATTCAGTTTGACAAACATTTATGGAGCTGTGTTGGGTGGAAGATGAACGAGTGAGATCTCTTCTCCCTCCTGGAGGCCAGAATCTAGTGAGGGAGACAGAAAATTGGCACAACAAAGGACAGATGCATCTGCTCTGGATTAGAGCTGCATACTAGGCATTGCTAAGCCCTTTACATATCTGTTCACTCATTCAGTCTTCACAACAATCTATGAGGTAGGTACTATTATCATTCCCATTTCAAAGAATAAAAAACTGAGGCACAAGTTCACACAACTGGCAAGCTCCAGGACTCAAACCCAGAGTCTGGCTTCAGAGTCTATGTGTTTAACTTCTATAATAAAACTGTTTCTATATAGTGAACTAAAAAAACTGCTATTGGAACACAGAAGGAAAAGCAACTAATTGTGAAGAAGAGCCAGAAAAAATTTCACTAATACTGTTAGATCATGAGCTTTGGTGTCAGATCTGAGTTCAAAATCCTGGATCAGCCATTTTCTAGGTGTTTTAACTTGGGCAAGTTATTTCATTTTCCTGAGGATTAAGTGAGATAATACATGTAAAATATTTACTGTAACACTTGGCGTATAACAATCATTCAGTAATCATCATTTTTATGTTGTAGAAGGCTTGAGAGGACGTAAACTTTATTTACCTTGGTTTATAATGCCTGCAAATAATGAGTTTGAAAAGAAACAATGAAATGTGTTGAAAACTCCACAATATTTAATCAATTTTGGTGGATTTATTAGTAAGGTGGAAAAAAGACTGGTAACTCTTATACTGCAAAATGTAAAATAGAAAGATATATTAACTGGAACATAGAAAGAACCTGATGTTTTATTAACATCAGGGAGAGGATATGCTTGTGTGTTTCCACAGGATGCCAAAACGCCAATCTAGATTCCCGACCGG
>JAQZBX010104470.1:0-10948 GCA_029593785.1 Cabassous unicinctus | reverse complement strand
GCTTATATACCATGGATAAGATGGATGGGATTATGCTGCCTGCAGCTGCAGACTCTCTCCATTCCCTGGGATGGCCGTTGTCCATCATCATCTCCCCACCAGGTGTCCTGGGTGAGTCCATTGAGCTGTACAGTAGGAGTTGCAGTTCCACCGAGATTCTGGGCCCAGCTGGCATATGGACAGCCCAAAGACTCCAGTCTCTGGAAGTACACCTACAAACTCCAGCACCACATATAGGTTTGAATAGAAGGGACAGATGGACCATGTGCAGGGAAGACATATTTGAGTCCAACTCTGTCACTCTCAGGAGCACAGATTCCAAAGTAGGGCCCACTGATAAGGCACCAAACTCTGGGGCTATCCACCCTTATATAGGACCTGGGTGTCTCCAGAGCCCTCAGGAGCTCCTCTATTTGGGGTGATATCCACATTGGAAGCCTATGAGGACCTTACTGAGATGTGCATAAGCATTACCTCTAGGATGACCTCCCGACTCACTTTGAAGTCTCTTAGCCATATGAACTCATTTGTCTTTACCTTTTCCCCCTTTTATTAGAGGTCTTTTTCCAGTCGTATTGCCAGTTGGCACTTGGTAGTAATCTCTCATTGCCAGGGAAGCTCATCCACGGGAGTCATGTTTTACATTGGGAGGAAGGTAATGCATTCATATGCTGAGTTTGGCCTAGAGAGAGGCCACATTTGAGCAACTAGGAGGCTCTCAGGAGGCAACTTTCAGGCACCCCATAACAATAGGCTAAGTTTCAATTTCAAGAGCAAAGAGTGGTAAGGCTAGTCATCAATAACAAGAGCCCATCAGTGGATCATCCTCCTTTGCCAGACACCGCCCCTGCATTTGGGGGACTGTTGCTGCTCCCTTGGAGAATGTGGCAGAGCTCTCCAGGCTGGGAATTCAGTGTTTTCTCATTTATTGAGTGATTCTCCACCCACCATGACCATGCCCCATGAGCATTTGAACAATTTTATATACCTTTTATGTATGTTCAGGTGAACTTCTTCCCATGCACTCCCCGTCCCTGATACCCGCCACCAACGATCCTCTCCCGCCCCAGTTGTAACCCTTCTGTGATCCAAAGCTTTTTTAAAGATGAAGCCAATACAATAGCCAAATACAATTAATAGGAAAATGAAATAATGATGATAAGTTTATTCCCATTACCTTTAGAATAAAATAGCTGAGGCCCCAACTTGCCTCCACACTTAAACTCTAGCCATTTTTAACTTTAATTTTTTCTGTTTATATTGTTTTCTCTCTTGCTTCTCGGTCTTCTCCTCTCCCTTTTCACATTCCCCTTTTACCTGGATAAGTCTTACCTGTTTCTCATATCAAAACTTAAAAGGCACTGTGTGTAGGAGATGCTTCCTGATCTCCAGATTAGGTTTGATCTCCTTGCTGTGTTCCCACAGCACCCTGTGCTTACTCTGTCATTACAGTTATTGCACTTTATTGGTCTTATTATTGATCTCTCTTCCTCCCACTGACTGTACATTCTGCAGGAGGGAGGGGCCCTGTCGGTCTGAAGTACTGCTGAATATCCAACATCCATCATACTTAGGATGTGGTGGACGGGTTGAGTGTGGCACTGCAGGGCAGTGTCAAATCACGTTTCCTGTCTTCACTTCCCCCTGGGCACTTACAACAAGAAGGAAAAAACCTTTCTAGAATAAATATTCTAATGGAATTAATTAGAAAATAAGTGATTAAGGGAGCGAGACAGGCAGTAGGCAGGCTGGGTGGGTGTGAGGGTGTAGAGGTGAACTCTATAGAATACAGGAACAGAGAAAATTGTCAGATACACAAATATACATCCCCACACAAAACCCTCATTCCTGAACTGCCCAAACATCCTTGACACCTAATACTGCAAACAGACATGATCCAGCCCCAGTCTAAGTGTGACAGTGTCAACCATCTTCAGTCGTAAAGAATTGAGGAAAAAGAACATTTCTTTTTGCTAGTGAGAGAGAGCCCTTGAGCAAGTTGTTATGTTTTCATTCTTCCTTTCAATCTTCATTTATTTGTTTAACCAATATTTGTTAAGCATGATACCAGATGCTTGGAATACAAATATTAAGGGAAAAACAGCTTGGGAAGCAGACACCTAAAATCGAATTACAGGACAATATAATAAGCATTATGATTTAACAGTATGTACAAAGTGATATGGGAGCGCAGTCGAGAAAGCAAATTCTGCTTTTACCTATTTCTGGCATGATGAAAATGGAAATGTTGTATGTATATTTTTTGTATGTGAAATGTAGAAGAAGTGAATAAAATTCACCTCTCTTGTGGTTCAGTTTTGTATGAGTAATCATTGGCAGTAATCATTGCTGCCTTTCCCACATTTTCTTTTGGGTGGAGATGGGGATAGTATGCTATTTTCCACGTGGATTTGCTTGGCAGATCAAATAATTTATGCATTGCTTCAGGTCTAGCAGTAGCAGCATTTCTTTGACTTATTTGGTTGAGTCATAGGAGAGAAGACAGACATTATTCTGTGATGTCACCACTCCTCCCAAACTCCCCTAGGAGACATGGTAGGAAAACTCAGTATCTGGGCATTGACCACTTGAAATAACCAAATGGGGACACATCTCACTTGAATGAGCATGGTACCGTATGGTCCTTGGGTGAGGTCTGAGTCTCTGTGGGCAATATTGTTGAACAGCAGGTACACTTGACTAAGAACAAATGCAATCATACATATATATTTCCATGTTAGAACCCCCTCTTGCCTCAGTAAGCTGGATCTTTCTCTTTATCCTTTTCGGTATCTTTATTCCTATTTTTCCTGCTCACCTTTTCCTTTGCCCACCCAAACTTCTTGACAATAGGCTAATCCTGATAGAAAATTTCACTGAGCACTGATAATTCCTAAGTAATTGCTAGCATGTATTCAAACCTCAAGTCTGTCAATTACTAGTGGTGGAGACCTGGATGATTTACCTTCAGCTCACTGGGCTTCAGTTTCCTCCTTTTAAAAATGTTTTTAAAATGAGGCTATTAATACTATCATCCACATCATAAGGTTGTTATGAGGATTAAATGAGAGGTAATACAAAGTCTTGGTATATTTTCAGACCTCCTTGGGGTTATCTTTTGTAATTGACGCCCCAAATCTAAGCTTTGCCCATTGTTTCTTCTCTGTTGAGAAAGTCAGATACTTCCTTTGCCACTCCAACCGTGACAGTGGCAAGAGCCTGCTGAAATAGCCTGAGGACTCATGTATGATTTGAGTGCTTGGTTGGTGTATGTTGGCCGGGACATCACCTATTCTAGGAGGCTTCTGACTGTTTAAATCTATGTTTCTTTGATTCCTGAGAAGGACTAATCTAATAAGTAATAGGTATACCTCTCAGCAGGCCCAGGTGCTCTCTCAGTCCTCAAACTTCCCAGGAGGTAATGCTGGCTGAGTGCAAAGTGAGCTCACAGTCATCTAAAAGTCCAGAAGGATAAAAACAGAACGAGAACACAAATGTCAATGCTTTATCTTACCAGCAACATCTTTGAAAAATCTGTCAACATTTAATGTTTCTCTTCCCCATTCCCTTTGAATTAAGGCCTTACATAGTTCAGGTTTAAATTGCCACATACACGAACTCATTTCTTCATTATGTAAGCCATTAACAGGTCACCGCTCAGATGTTGGAATACCTGCTTGAGGCTAACAGCAGGGTGCCCAAATGACTCTTCCTGTGCCCCTATACTTGCGCTCACCTGGGCTCCCCAGAGAACGTCCATACTCAGCTCCTCAACATTAGTTGTGCATCCTGCACAGAGACCTCATTAGCATCAAAAAGCTCCTCCTCTCCTCCGCTTTCCTGGAATTGACCTACTCAGGGGAACAGAAGGAAACTATGCAAGAGGCACATTGCAATTACTGGGAAGTGAAAGTTTTTTTTTTTTGCAGAGACTGCAGATCCACTAGATCTGTATGTAGGGAAATATGAAGAGACTCAGTGTGGGAAAGTGTCATCTGAGTGAACTTGAAAACTGAGGCAGACTCTTTGGCACCAAGTTGTGTTTAAAGCAAACACCATAGAGAATGACCTTGGGGATCCTGGGGAATTGAGGAAGATCAGCATGACTTTTCCATGAGGCCAGAAAGAAAGTAAATGCTTAAGGAACAGTAATTTCTAAAAACCATGAGCTCTAAAGAGATAGCTCCTAAATACTATGTCTTTGAAAACCACTGCAACGCTCAGATATTTATATTGATGTTATTTAGCTATGGAACATGAAATTTTTTGATTTGAGTACAGTATGTGCCTTCCCATTTTGTAATTATCTAGGGAAAATATTGTTCCAAAAAATCCATAAAAATACATTGCTTATCACGGTCTGCTGTGGACTGTCTCTACTGTGGAGAAAGATGTGCTGGCTCAATTTAGCTATTAGTTTTTCCTTCTCTCCACAGAGGTCATCTCATTCAGTGTGGTGAAATGAAAACATGGGAAATAAGTTTCTTCTGAAGATGATCTGTTTTCTGTAGGTAAATGGTCCGCAGAAGAGTTCTGGGATCTCAAAATCAGTTATTATTTTGCCCCAGTCGTTAGCATCACATGTGTGGTCTAAGGGTGCTACCATGGATTCAGGATGCTGTCTTCAAAGGACTTTCAGTCAACCTTCATGGCTACTCCTGGCTGTTAGATTTCTGTGTTAGGAGACATCTTGAATCCTCAGACTTTTGCTCCTCCTTCCTTAAATTAGACATGCTTTTCTTCCTTCCCTGTGACATTCAGTTCTGGTGGTCCCATCACGTATACCTGTGTGAAGTCCTACCTGACAATCTGGTTTCTCAATAACTGAGATACTTCTCTCTATCCTATAGTCTAGTACTTGGCATTTATTCACACATATTGCTCTTTCCATCCATCAAAATATCATTGCTCAGAGAAAAAAAAGAGCAAAGGGGCAAAAAGGCAATTAAATACATGGCTGTAATACAAGACTGGAAAGGTATACAGGAGCTCGGGCAGCAAGAGAGGTTGTTTCTGGGTGGAGCACCAAGACAACCACATGGAGGAGATTACATTTTAGGTCAGCTTTGGAAAAGATCAGATTTTGACAGATGGGGTTGCTTCTTGCACAGGCACATATATCGTCGTTAGCCTAGAGGGTTGTCTCTGAGGAGGCAGAATGAGAGTTCTCTTCCTTAGTGTCCTTTATGACATCTGCTTCAGTGGTTAATATAGAGTGGGTACCTAATACGTATTTGTAGACTTGAATTCCTGTCAGTTCTACCTGGTCAAGGTGATGTAGGCAAAACATTCAACTACATGGTAGAACATCTGCATGTCATTGCCCAGTATCCCTGGAACGTTTTCAAGAGGGAACGTTTCCTTTTAGCTGTTTGTTGTCTTCTTGGCCCCAGTTACTTTGATGCCATGTTGAAGAGAAGGTAAATGAGTAAATGGGGCTCTGAGGGGTAGAGTCTGGTTGCTTGTACAAAATCATCTTTGTGGATCGATCTGTGACTACCTTGTCCCAGAATGAAGAGAAACCATCCCAGAAACCCACTGAAGTTGGTGTATTTTTAAATCGTGTTGTCCTTTTTGCCTGGTTCTCCTGTCTTTGGCACATCTGCTTTGCATCTAACAAAAAAAAAAAGCTATACCTGGCTCACAAATAGTTGATGTATTAGTGCAGTAAACTCTGGAGAGAGGGATGAATCAGGGACACCAGTCCTCTGTTCCCATCACCAGCTGAACTCCAGACCTGCTTCTGTAGTGAGGCGACACTGCCATCCTTTTCTGAGAGCTCCTCTGCTCTCCCAACCTCAGCCTCTCCTGCCATAGGCTAGCACGAGGGGGTTTTATGATGGTGGTGGGTGAGGATGTCTAAAAAATCACCTTGCCTTGCAGGTTCCCCCTTCTGTTCCAGGATTTACCAGGTGATTGCAAGAACTGCAGATTAGTTCACAGCAGCCAGCCATAGGTTATTTAGCCAGAGAAGGAGCATTTCTCTGCAGAGTTATCCGCCATTGACCTTGGCCTGATTTGTCATGTTTAGGCTGACAAAGATGAAGGATGAGGTACTTATTAGATTTGATGTGCCACATTCTCCCTCTGAAGCTGAGTTTGTTTTACTAGGTAATGATTATATTCTATTAGAAACCCAAGGTTTATTTTATAAACGCGAGAACTAGCCATTATATGAGTAGTATTCCACAGGCCTGAAGCAGAACACGTAAACTGTCATTTCAAGTGCCAAGTTTTTTTCTAATTCCTTTTTTTTTTTTTAACAGAATTTTGAAAGCGGCTTAAATCTAATTGGCTCCCCCAGGATCTCAGCTCCTGTTACATTTGTGGTGTTTCTTTTTTTGAGCGGCATCTAGAGAGACTGAACTGCCACTGCTAGCTGGCATGCAGTGGAGGAGGATGCAGTGACATTTTTTTCTTCCTTAGAAATTTTAAAATTTTGGCTCAACTCTTCTTGAGCCTCAAGTGTTTGGTTTCTGCCATTGTTTTGGTAACATTGGGTTCAGCTTTTCCCTTTAATGCATTTCATGTGAGCGAGACTGGCCACCTAGCCTGCGTCTGCTGTGAAATAATAATGTAAAGAACAACAGCCGACACCTAGGACTAGTAAAGTTGGAGGGCCCTGTGAGTAACACCAAGCATGGTTCCAATAGACTGGAGCATGCATGTCCAGTCCACTAAAAGTAAACACTTGTTTAGACAAGGGAACTGCGTTACTGTCAGAGGCCTCGATTCAGATGTACCTATAGTCTAAACAACTGTGAGAAGACTGCCAAAATCATCCCCTTAATCACAGTGAATACGTATCTTTTTAATCCCACAAATTGAAGCAAATGAGAGAGAAGATGCTACCCTGACAATATGGAATGGCAAGCAGTAGGAGCTTTTCCTTGTTTCAAAATGTTTGTTTTGGCCACATAAAGGTTTTATACTAAAGATCTGAGCTATAACAACAACAACAACAAAAATACTTAAATGTATACTTTTATTTTATTTTATTTTAAGATTTATTTATTTATTTATTTATCCCCGCCTTGCTGCTTGTGTTTGCCGTGTCCATTCGCTGTCTGTTTTTTCCGTGTCTGCTTATCTCCCCCTTGCTGTGAGGTCCCGCTGCATCAGCCCACCATGCCGCGCGGGCTGGCCTGCCCTCACAAGGAGGCCCCGGGAAGCGAACCCGGGGCCTCACACATGGTAAACGGGGGCTCTATGGATTGAGCCACACCCACTTCCCAAATGTATACTTTTAAATATATTATTAATGGCATATAGGGGCTCTTACAGGGAGCTAATTTTTGGTTAAAAAAGCTTTGTTCTGATGAACCAGTATGAAGCTTTAGTTACAAACCCATGATTCAAGAGAAGACTTGATAGTGAGCGTGCATATTAATTTGTTGATATGAAATGACCTGAGCAAGTATGGTCTCACACAGTTAGTAAGCAGGGACTCTGGTTTCAGAGGCTTCAGCTTCCATTGTGGAATTGAAGGCCGTAAAGGAAGATGACCATTAAGGACCTGTATTAGTCTGCCAAAGGGGTGCTGATGCAAAGTACCAGAAATCTGTTGACTTTTATAAAGGGTATTTATTTGGGGTAAAAGCTTATGATTACAAGACCCTAAAGAGTCCAGCCTAAGGTTGCTTTCTCACCAAAGTCAGTTGCCACGTGTTGAAGCAAGACGGTTGCTGATCTCTGCAAGGGTTCAGCCTTCCGCTCTGGGCTTTCTCTCTTTCAGCTGCAGGCTGGCATAGGGCTTGTCTCTCAGGGCTTCCCCTCTCTCCTGGCATAGGGCTTGATTCTATCTGGGCCTTCTCAGCTGTTCTGTTCCCTTCCGAAGGTCATTTGCAAACAATCAGGCAAGTGGCTCATCTCTCCCCAGGGCTTTAGCTGTTTGAGCCTTCTCCTTTCTGTCACATGGCAGGATCAAAATGACAACGTTCTCTCCTCTGTGTGTCTTCCTGAGTGAGTTTCCATTTTATATCAGACCCAGCAAGGGGATGGGGATGCAACCTGAGTCACGCCCTACTGACGTGGTTGAATCAAAGAAAGCCCTCAAAGCAATCCTACAGGTAATCTAATCACAGGCCCTTCAACTGAATCCAATGTAATCAAAGGGCATCACACCCAGAGGAATAGATCAGTTTACAAACATAATCTCTCTCTTTTGGGGATTCACAAAAATAATCTTAAACTGTCATAGGACCTTAGATCCACTTTGGGCAAAGCACGCTGAGGATATTCAGAAGGCAGATATGAAAGCTTACTGAATACTGTAGCTAGTCTGAATTTACTGATGGATACGAAATAGTGCATGGAACTGTGGCAAGAAGCTTGTTCCTCCTTAAGAATGAGAAATGATTTGAAGTGTCTATATTGGAAGAGCCTTAATTGTAATATTTGATATCTTCTTCTCTGAAACACAGGCCAGAAGAATGACACATATGGGTACAAACTTTGCATTGATTAAGTGCCTCTTGACTAAGTTTATATGTTATGGTCCAAATTTGAATATCTGTAATTGCAATTTGGTTGTCCTGTTATTGGTTAGGCAGGACGTACCCAAGCATAGAGCAATCTAATTTCAGGCTTATCAGGCAGTGGAGTTAATACTAAAACATGTTAATTGAATGAAAAATAGTAAGATTCTGGTTAATTCATTTAAAACTCCTTCTTGAGATTTTCTTCCCAAGAGAAAGATTTATATATCTGCCAGATAGGATAAGGGCCAGCCAGACTCCATTGGGTTAGATCTACTCATTTTGTTTTCTTAAGGGAAACAGCACAAGCCTGGGGCTCAGGGAATCCAGTTTTCATTTTATTTGGGCCATCATAGAACTGTTCAACCTAGGGCAAATAACTGTCTCATGAGCCCTTAGTTTTTCTCAAGTATAAAATAAGTAAATTGGATTAGGTAATTTTTAAGGTCCTTTCTATATCTAGCATTCCATAAAACAAAAGTGTAAACAGTGGCAAGAAAAACAGAAATGGCTAGGGAAAGATAAGTGTGATAGCGCAGTGCTTGAGGAATGATTTTCTGGGGAGGGAAGGAAGAGAATCAGGGCAAGGCTGTCAGAAGTGCTCTCTTCTTTCTCCATCTTCAGTTCATTGCCTGCTCTTTCGAAGGATTCAGATAACTCAGAAGTGCCCCTCTGGTATTCTTCTCTTTCTTTTCCCTTTTCTCTTCTCTCTCTCGTGTTTCTTTGTTCCTTTACATCTTTCTCCACACCCCCATTCTTCACTGTCTTTATCTCTCTCTTAGGAATAGAATTTGTTAGGATTTGTCAGGAAAGATGCAAGAATAATGATGAAACTTGTTGGAAATGTAATTTTCAGGTTTATTTTTGTCCTTTCATTTCCTAGAATCTCTTAGAGCTCTAGCTTTACTAAATCTAAAATGGATTCTTTAAATTCATGGATTGTATGCTCATAATGATGATGGTAATCATCATGATGACACTCAGGCTGAGTATTCACTATGTGCCAGAAACTGTTCTTAATGCTTGTTAAGTAGTAACTTATTTGATCCTCATAACAACACTATGAGGTCGGGGCTGCTATCATCACATCAGGTGATTAGTAACCTGCACCACAAAGGTTAAGTGACTAGCTCATGTTTATAGTTGGGAAGTCAATCCTAGGCCGTCATTTTCCAATGTCCTTGCTCTTGTGCACCTCCTCTGAGGCAGAGATGAGGCATTTTATTCAATTTTGCATCCCCTTTAGAATTTGGCACAGTGCTTGGGGAAAGTATATGTTGAATTCATGTAGAATTGAGTGAAAGGAACACCACCAACCTGGGAGAAAAGCTATCCTCGGCTTCCCTTGCTTCTAGTCTCCAGGGGAGAATTTGTGTCCATAATTCTCTCCCACGTGTGCTTGTTGACATTTGACTTATTATTTGAAAGCATCTATTTTTCTTTCTGTATGAAACTCATGAACTCTTTTAATTTAGAAATTTAAATTTTAATAGAGAAATGTAAACTCTAGATTAAGGTTAGTCACATTGAATTTCTATGCTAAGAGCGAAAGTGTAGTATTATTTAAACAAATGCAGCGGATCAGTTAATATATGGACTCAGTGGTGTTTGAAGAAATAGGTAGACACAGAGGGCCAATGAAAGCATTTGATTTAGGTTTTAGAAAAAAATTTCCTTTAAGATTTTATTTGTCTGAACTTTGTGGACCGATGGTAGTGTGATATACTAGGATTTTCACTGATCATGGATATTTGAAACTAAAAGGATCAATATGTTTATACTCCAAGGTCAATATTTCTACTCTTATATATGATATTAGAAAGAAATAAGAGAGCTAATCCTTTTTATATTTGTTGCTATAATACAAATTCTTGATAGGATATCCATATTATGGGGCAAGGGATGTATTGTTTGTTTATTATGCCCACCTATTTTAGTTTGCTAAAATTTGCTAGGAGCAGTATACCAGAAATGGGTAGGCTTTTACAATGGGAATTTATTAGGTTAAAAGATTACATTTCTGAGGCTGTGAAAGTATCTAAATCAAGGCATCATCAGAGATGCTTTCTCTATGAGCTGCAGCTATGGGCAGTCAGGCATATGGCATCCCCTCGTCTCTCCCCTCTCCCCCTGGACCTTTTCTCTCAGCTTCTGTATTCATTTATGTCTCTGAAGCTTTCTTCTGTGTCTGAAGCCTTTTATTCCTCTATTTATAAAGGACTCCAGTAAGAGGATAAAGACCCACCCTGGCTCATGCCCAACTGAGGTAGTCTACTAAAAAGGAAGGTCCCTTAACTGAACCTAATCAAAAGGTGCCATCTACAATAGGTTTACATGCACAGGGATGAATTAGCTCTAAGGACATGATCTTCTGGGGGCCCACCCAGCTTCAAACTGTCACATCCCCCCCCACACCTTGGTTTGCCTATCTGGTGGTCAGATTTCCAGCAGCTCCATCATCTGGAACGTAT
>JAQZBX010104469.1:0-10956 GCA_029593785.1 Cabassous unicinctus | reverse complement strand
TCCAGTTTGCTAAGAATTATTTTTAAAATCATGAATAGATATTGAATAATGCCAAATACTTCTGCATCTATTGAAATGATCTTTATTCATTCTTTTTAGTCTTCTGTTCACATGGTGAATTACATTGATTGATCTTAGAATATAAAAATATACTTGCATTCTATATTCTATATAATATATAATATGTAATATATAATATTAATTATTTTTTAGCAAATAAATTTTATTGTTACATCTTAATAAAACCATGCAAAGAGTACAATCAATGGTATTCAGTGCAATCACATATTTGTGCATTCATCACTCCAATCATTCCCAGGGCACATTCATTATTCCAATAATAATAATAAACAAAAAACAAACAAAACTCATTTTAAAGACTGCAATTATCTGATTATATTTCCATATTTAATCTTTGTCTTCATGTTTCCTATATTTTTCACTATTAATCTCAGCTTCGTTGTTTACTATAATTAAATCCAATATCTTGAATATTTGTGGATTTGTTTATGTTATCTGTTATTGCTCTTCTATTTTAGGCATGCTGCTAGTCTTATGGCATATGAAGCAATTTCTGAATAAATTTGAAATTATGTATAAAAACTGTATGGTAAGGCTATCTTCTTCCAGAGAAGACTCTACCTTCCATTTTTTAAGATTATAGATGAGAGGCTGCCCACTATAATCCAGCCGGAGATGGTAAAGAATAGTGGCTGTGATGTTGTCTTGGTGAGTCTTGTTCTGGTTTACACCTGGCCCTCTAGGTTTTCAACAGAGTTTGATGCTTTATTTAGAGATCTTATATCTTATGGTCATGGAGCTCTAATCTTTGTCTCAGGAGACTGCTGTTTGTCCCGCTCTTCTTTCCAGAGTCTTTCTTCTTAGGATTTTAGTCTTCCAACCTCTGATGTCCAGAATTTGGCCAATGTATCAATACAACTACCAGCTCTATTTTTGAGCCTCCCTCTCCAAAGTGTCTGCACAAAGTTTTGCTGTCTTATTCTGAACCTCACCACCAGCCCACAATGGGTGCGACCCAAATTCTCAGCTTTCTCCATAAACACATAATCAACACTTTTACTCAGAGTAAATGTGCTGCATAAATCGGAACATCTTTTTTGAGCTTTGACCTTCCAGAATCTAAGCCTAACTAGTTCTCATTGTATCTGTAGCTTCCTGCTGCCTGCAAACAGAAAGTTTTGTATTCTATAAAGATTTTTTAAAAATTGTGATGACTCTCAATAAAAACATTGGTTTTTCACTAGGCATTACATATTTTCCATGTGAAATTTTTCTCCCAAAAGATGCTTTTTCATCACTAAAAAGGGTGATCCCCAGCTCATAATTAGTGTCTCACACATAATAGGTGTTCACTGAATATCTGCTATATACATGAATAATCAACCAACATACTTCCAGCACAATATGAAAGCCTATCAAAACATAAGTTCTTATTTTGAATGTATTAATTTAATTCTTTAAAAATTTTATGTCACTATTGTGCCTTAACATTTGTTGGTAGTTATGTGCTTAGTGTCTCTGTGATTTTTGATTATTTCTTTAAAATACTACAGAGATATTCTGTCACTATCCTACCTTACTTTACTGAGGGTATTAAAAAAAGAGAGACAACAAAAAAAGACAAACATCTGCTATAACCTTAATAGTACTTATTGAAGATTTTCTGTGTAATATATATTAAAGATAAGAGTTCGCCTTCCTCAAACATTTTATTAAGACATTCAATTAAAGGAAGTGTTTTCAAGAAATAGTTATTGGGTATATAAAGCCAGAAAGATTGGTGATATCTCTGAGCAAGAAAGTTTGAATAAATGTAAGTGAGAAGATAAAAACAGAAAACTAGTAAATGTGCTGTTTCAGAAGAATATATTATAATATATAAACAGTTTAGTTTGTGACTTTATTTAAAGGTCTTGATGCATTTTGCCTAAGTAAACTACTACAGCAGAAAACAAGAGAAATTGTCTCACGAAAAATTTTTCTTTGAAAGGTATCAGTTAAATTATTCTGGAAGTAACTGGAATCTACAGTAGGGATATGCTAGGAATAGTATTCACCAAAAGAATAAAACAGTGTTCTGTTATGATATTTATTATTAAACCCTGGAAAAAAAAGAACTTGAACTTCATTTTGAATTTCTTAGAATTGGCTATTTCATGCTTATTTGACTGAGAATATAACTAAAGAATTAATAATTATCATGAAACAGTGAATGACCACTATCAGATGAATAATAACTTAGAGGACATAGGCATCATATCACAATGAGCCTGAAGCTTATACTTTAGTGATAGGAATTCACCATTGCATATATTATGAGATGCTGGGAGGTATGTGATTATATAAATGTGAGGGCTATCTGTTTTCCAGCACTTCACTTAATAAATAGGAAAGATCCCAAATTACTGCTTTAAATTTCTTTTAATGTGTTTATTCATACCTTAGTATCACCACTGGCACAACTGGTTTAATTCTGAATTCAAGAAAATAAAATAGAGAGACTTTTCCTAGGTTGGACAAATCATAAAATTTCTTCTAAAATGAGCTCCCTAACACTAAACTGCAAGTTTTACATTATATTTCCACAGCATGAGATGAGAGCTTTAATCTCTCAATCTGAAAAATCCAAATGACCCTGGGCTGCTCATTTTAGATTAAAGCACAAATGATCCCATTGCCTGTTGCAGCACAATTTTATTCTTCACTTTGTGAAGCACCGGCCTTAAAGGGGCAAGGGTTATTATTTAAAGACATTTCAAAAGGGAAGCTGACATTACCAAATAAACACATTTAATGAAGTGAGATTACTAGTCACTAAGGTGCTAATGAACTGTAAGATTAGCTGCGGCAAACAAAATTTCTTCCATGTACTCTTCTGCCAATATCCCAGACTTCAACTGGAGAGAAAAGATGTAGAATTCATCAAGTGTTCAATACGCAGACTGCTGAGACAGAGTTCTTCCTAAATAACCACCCCATGCTGTCAAAATGGCAGCTGAAACCTGGATCAAAATAAATACGAAGAGCGAGAGGTGCAAACTTGATTTTTTTCCTTTCACTTTTATGAAGGAAAGTCATGAAGGTACGAAGGAAAGTCCCTACCATAGGTGCATGGTAGTGGATCAACAAATCCGTAATGCTGAGAGGTACACAATGGGTACACACACAGGTGCATGGGGGAATGAGGAATGAGAGAAACTAAAGAGACTGAGCAAAGGAGGCAGGAAAGAAAGAAAAGGAAAGAAAGGATGGATAGAAAGGGAGAGGGCCAGAGGAAAACACAAAACAATAATTTTAAGTGCTTGTTTTAGTTTGCTAAAAGGCTGCTGGGAATTTATGAGGTTACAAGCTTACAGGTCTGAGGCTGTGAAAATGTCCAACTCAAGGCATCATCATAACGGCTCTCTCAGCTGTAGCTGATTCTGAACTCCTTCCATGAGGCATCTGCTTCTTTTCTGTGTCTCGTTTTTTCAGCTTCTGGCTGCTCCATCTGTAGCTTCCTCTCTCCCGGGTTCCTGTCTGAGCTCCTTGGTTTCTTCTCTCCATCTCTGCAGCTTTTTTTCTGTGTGTCTCAGCTTTTAGTCCTCTATTTATAGAGGACTTCAGAAAGAGGACCAAGACCCACCCTGAGTCATGCCTCACTGAAGTACTCCAATCAAAGGCCCCCAACTGAATCCAATCTGATTAAAGGGTCCCACACTCACAGAAATGGATTAGCTTCAAGTACATGATCTTTTTTTGGGATCCACACAAAGCTTCAAACTGCTTCAGTGGTCTACAAATCAAAGTTGTAGGTATCATCTATTGATCAATTTAACACATTAAGTAGCAGTTGTGCATACATTTGAAAAAATATAAACCTTGTAGTCTGTAAATTTTGGTTGTCTAAAGAATTGCTGTATAATCAATTTGGCTGCAGTAGGCAGTATTGATCAGGAAGCAGACAGATTGGCTGTGCAATGGCCCAGTTCATCTGCTCACCTACCATGTAGAAGCACAGCCTTATTTAAAATGGAAAGAAGATATGGGAGGGATCAGTCCATTAAAGCAAGAAGAAAATCAAATCAAACAGGCAAAAACCTTTCCTGTGGCAAACGAGGTGCAACTGTAATGGCATGACCTAGTCTCTTCCCAATATATACTATCGTAATGCTCACGCTGTAATGCTTATGAAGGGATGCAAGTTACACACCAATATCTTGAAAGTGAGGCTTCGTCATATTGTTTCTTCCTCTTAACCTCACTATTCACTCCTGCTCCACTGGGGCTATGCTAGAGGAGAATCGCCATGACACTGCTTAACTTCATATCCGTAATACCTTCTGTTTAAGGAGGTAGAGAGAGAACAAGCTCAACATATTCTCCCTGTGGAAACAGACTGGCTTTGCAAGATTTCAATAGTTCATTTATTTTGAGGTTTTTGGAGGAAATTCAGAGTCAAAATCACATTTTTTGTACAGTTTGCTCACCTTCCACCTTGTGTCATTCAAGTCTCCTTTCTTCATACTTTCTGCATCTGCTTTTATTACCTCTTTAGCTGGAAATGAATTCCAGTTTCTTGTCCAAAGAAAAAACCTAGTGGCTATGAATCATTCCTACACCACATTTAAAGGGAATGCCAAGTATAGCTCTATTGGAGTTGGAACTAAAGAATAGATATATTTGCAGTAACAGATAATTACAATTTGTACCTGCTATTAAGGATTGCTTGGGTTTTCTCTTACCAACAGAAGCAATGATACTAAGTTCTTTTCTTTATTCTACTTTCTGTTTTTTCTTGTACTGTATGTATTTTATAAACAACCTCAGACCTCTGATCCTTCGCAGAATGCAGCAAAGTGTAAGCATATTGATTGTTTTGCTAGTTTAATCTTTGCCAACTCTCTCTACTTAAAACACACAGACAAATAAATATACAAATGTACCACACTAATGAAAGATGTTGTTAACATGGGAAAGTGTGGGAGAGTGAGGGGTGGGACATGTGGGAATCCCCTATATTTTCTAAGCAAACCTTTATGTAATCTAAAACTTCTTTAAAAATAAAAATTTAAAAAACCCCACAAAGTTAAGGTAAATGAGTCAGACAACCTAACTAAACCAATGTCACAGTTTAGATTTGAAATTAACTCTTTGAACTTTCATTGGTTCGATAGTTCAAGTAATTTCAGTCTTAATGATAGAGCACAATTTTTATTTTTTTATTTTTTTTATTTTTATTTATTTAGTTTTTTTAGGAGGTACCAGGGATTGAACTCACTTTCTCATACATGGGAATCAGGTGTTCAACCACTGAGCTACATCTGTTCCCCAATGAGGGTTATTTTTGTTTGTTTGTTTGTTTGTTTCGTTGGTTGGTTGGTTTTTAGGAGGTACCAGGGATCGAACCTGGGACCTCGTACATGGGATGCAGGCACTTAACCACTTGAGCTACATCTGCTCTCCAGCAAAACATTTTAAGGATGGCATGCAAGGCTTTCCATAATCCAGTTCATCCTACCTCTGTTGGCCTCATCTTTCATCAGTCCTGACCAATTTTTCCAGGCTTAAGAAGTTAGCCTTTAGTTTCTAAATATGTCCTGCCTCTGACAGGCCATTATTTCTACCTTCCTGCCCCTTCCCTGACCTCCTTCAATGCAGCCATTGGCCTGGGCAACTCTTGTTTTCTTTGAAAGGTAAAGATGACCTGAGGCCATGTGGTCTAGGTGACATCTCATTATGCCACTTCCAGCTGTGTGACTTTAAGTTGCTTAGACTTTCTGTTCCAAAGTTCCCCCATTTGTAATATTAGGATGATAATACCTTCCTCACAGGATTCTGATAAGGATTAAAAAAATTAATCTATGTAAAACACTTAGAATGGTTGCAGATTAACCAGAATCCAGAAGAGTGGCTGCCCCAGCTTCGTGCTTCACACATTTCATACCATAAACCACCAGATCCTGACGTGGTTCTTTTCTCCTTTGTGGTTTATAACCATTTCCTCCTCTAAACTACATTTATCACAGTGTTAATCCAGGCCCTCATTATTTAATGCCTGGATTTCTGTAATTTTCTCCTAAGTGGTCTCTCCCCATCCAGGCAGCATTGCCAGTTTAATCTTTCTAACCCTCAGTTTTGAGCAGTTTGCTCACTTGCTTATACCTCTTCAATGGCACCCCGTGGCTTTCAGATTACATAAGGTTCTGCATGCTTAAATCTCTATTTTACCCTCTAGAATAAGCTGGCCATATGTATCTTTATTCCCTAACTTGCAGAGGGAGTTTAAGAATAGTGAAGGAATGGAAGAGAAAATGCTTGATTGCACATCGAGCCCTAGCATTAGCATAGCCACTGGAGAATACATAATGAAAACCCTTTCTGGATATGTTGTTGGTAAACAAGGACCCAATACAGCCCAGGCAGGGGCAGCGCAGTAAAGTGCACCATGTCACCATATGAAATGTGTTATATGTGGAATAATTAAAAGTTTTTGTCACTTTCCAAGGATCAATGACTCCAAGGATCATTGCTAGGGGAAACAAAGGAGGCTAAAAACCTCACAGTTCCCTTTTTGATTCCCTTGGATGCACACTGTTTTGAGCAATTATAGACTTCTATGGCATTCTTCCCTTTTTTTTTTTAATGCCAAGTTTTAATTTATTAAAAGGAGGAATGTTCATCAAAAACTACTTTATAAACTGCATTGGCATGTCACAAATTGAGAAAAATATTTCACACACTCACACAAATACACTCTCCACACACATATAGTCAATGACACCATTCACAATATAAAGCTTCTGATATAGAAGAGTTTTGAAATACAAAAGTTAGAAGTCAGAGTCAATTAAAATGGGCAAAACATTTAAATAAGCACGTGAGATACAGTTTCTATTTATTTTTTCAGAATTTGTAAGCAGATTTTTTTATTAGATTGTTTTTGTGAGCTTACAAAACAATCATGCATAATGTGCAGAATTCCCATACATCACCCCTCCACCAACACCTAACCCTATTGTGGAATATTTGTTATAGATTATGAAAGAACATGATCAAACTATTACCACTAACAATGGTCCACTGCTTTCAGTGCATCCTATAGGTTCAAATATGTTGTGTTCTCATTTTCATTCATTTCAAGATATTTATTGATTAGTTTTGCAATTTCTTCTTTGACCCATTGATTATTTAATATTGTGTTATTAGCTCTCCATATATTTGTGAATTTTCCCTTTTTCTGCCTGTTGTTCATTTCCAGATTTATTCCATTATGATCAGAGAAAGTGCTTTGTATAATTTTGATCTTTTAAATTTATTGATACCTACTTTGTGACCCAACATGTGGTCTACCTTGGAGAAATATCCATGAGCACTTGAGAAGAATGTATATCCTTTTGTTTGAGTGTGCAATATCTATTAGGTTTAGTTCACTTATTATATTATTCAAGTTCTCTGTGTCTTTACTGATCCTCTGCCCAGATGAACTATCCAACGATGAGAGTGGCATATTGAAGTCTCCAACTATTATTGTAGAAACATCTATTTTTCCCTTGAGTTTTGCCAGTGTTTGCCTCATGTAATTTGGGGCATCCTGGTTAGGTGTATATATATTTATGATTGTTCTTTCCTCTTGGTGAATTGCCCCTTTTATTAGTATATGATGACCTTCCCTGTCTCTAATAACAGCTTTGCTTTTAATATCTGTTTCATACAATATACTCCAGCTTTTTTGTTTTGTTTTGTTTTGTTTTTTTGGTTACTATAGGCATGGCATGTTTTTTTCCAGTCTTTCACTTTCAATCTATTTGTATCTTTTATATACAGCATATAGATGACTTATATTTTCTTTTCCATTCTAATAGTCCATGTTTATTGATTGGGTAATTAAATGGTAACATTCAATGTTATTACTGTATAGACATTCTTACCTCATCCGTTTTGATCTTTGCGTTTTATCTGTCATATCTCATTTTTACCACTTTTTATATTTTTAGTACTTTTAGTAATATAATTTTCATTTCTAGACTCTCTTCCAAGACTCTCTCTCCTGTCTTTTCTTTTCAGGCTGTAGCATTCCCTGTAGCATTTCCTACAAAGCCTTTCTCTTCATTACTAACTCTTTCAGTTTCTGTTTATAAATATCCTAAACTTACCCTCATTTTTGAAATACAATCTTGCCGGATGTAAGATTCTTGGTGGCAGTTTTCCTCATTCAGTATCTTAAATATATCACACCACTGCCTTCTTGCCTACATAGGTTCTGATGAGATTAGTACTTAATCTTATTGGGCATCCCTTGTACATGATGAATCTCTTTTCCTAATCTCAGGATTCTCTTTTTATCTTTGGTATTTGAGATCCTAATTAGTATGGGTCTCATAGTGATCCCTACTTTTTAAAGTTGAAGTATAAAAATGTACAAAATGTGCAAAATGTGCCCTCAAATCTACCAAATGTGGGGTTTCACATACACAGCCATGTAATACCACTCATTCAAAATATAATATTTCAAACATCCTAAAATATTTCCTTCTGTTCATTCCCAGTCAATTCTCAGCCACACTTGAGAGATAGCATGAATATTCTGACTTCTTTCACTAGCAATTAATTTTGATTCTCTCTGTCGCCATATAAAGGGAATTATACAATAATTCCATTGAATTTGTGTCTGGCTTACTTTGCTCCATCAAAATCTAAGAGATATATCCAGCATGTTTTAGAATTTGTAGTTTTCTCCCATTGTATAAATATATCACAATTTTTTTATTGAAAGTCCTTTTGATAGATATTTAAGGATTCCTTAGTTTACCAGAATTGCTATCACAAATACCACAAATGGAATTTAGCTTAAAAATAGGAATTTATTGGCTAATTGCTTTGAGGCTAGAAAATGGAAAAAATTAAGCTATTGGCAAGACTTTTTTTTAATCCCTGAAAACTCTAACATTCCTTTGCTGACTGCCAGCAATCCTTCAGTTTCCTTGACTTTCCTGTCACCCATGGTGATGTCCTATCCTTTCTGCCTTCTGTGATTTCTGGGTTCTCTTTAAAAAGACTTCCATCATCCAGATTAATGTCCACAAACTCCAGTAAGCCAGATTCATGCCCATCCTGGTTCAGTGTGCCACAACTTAACTAAAAATAACCTCCTCTGAAGATCCTTTTTACAATGGGGTCACACGACGGGATAAAGAGCATGGGTTTATTGTAATATGTAATTCAACCTATCATAGAAGTATTTCCATTCTGGGGCTATAATATATAAACCTTCTTGTTTCTTTTCATAGACTTATATGTTCATTTCCCATGGATATGTATAAATTTAGGATTCCATTGTATGTACATACCACATTTTCTTTATCCATCCTCCTACTTCTTTTAACATTTGAACAGCCATTCTTGACTATTGCATCCATATTGTCACATTATGTTCTTTTTCATATTATTCCCCTTTCACGCTGCATCCATTTATCTTTAACTAGATACCTAATCTTGGACAATTAAGAAATCTACTAGAAATACAAAGGTAGATGCCTTCTTCTTAGGTCAACAGCCACAAGGATGTTTTTTTTTCCTTCTACTTTTTAAGAATACTTTGAAATATTTTAATCATTGACATATGACCAAAAAGTCACAAACACTCAGTATTTGTTTGGAATTTCTTATTCTGGAATTTTATCTGCATGCACTCTTACCATTTTTTTGTCCTGTTAATTAAAATACCTGGCCATGATTTGTAATTTATATGAGACTTTTTAGGTGGATCAGCTTGACTTTTTCATAGGTAAATGTGCGCTATAATACATTGTATGCAACACTATCTTTCTGAATATTCTTTTTTTGGCAACGCTTATTCTTGTGGATGGAGTCATCAAAATTAATGCTAACAATTATATCCTAAAATATATCTCATAGATTTCTAGACTTAATCCTTTGAGTCTAATTCCTAAAAGCTAGGCAGGATATTCAGACTTCTAAGTGACCTTTGCTTCTTTCACGGTTCCAGAATAACAGGATTTATGTCTTTGTGATTCTCAGATTTGCTGCAGACACTGCTTTAATGACTTCTGCAATGAAGTCTCATGTTTCACTTTAGCTGAAACATTTTTGGAAGGAAAACATGAGAACTGAAGAATGTTTCAGCAGACTTTGAAATAAAAGAAAAAAAAATGGGCTTTTAGTGTTAAGATACCAGATAATGGTGTTTCTTTGTTCTTGCTGGAAATGCAAGTGATAAATATCAGAGACAGAATGAAGCATATGATAAACAAGAACAAAATCTAAAGCAGGAAAGTAATCTTTGATGCTGCTGACAGTGGCAATAAAATCCCACCCACACTCACATGTAAGATGAGAATGCCTTACTAAATATATGGAATATTAGAAATCACTCAGAATTTAAGCTTATTCGGATATAATGAAACTTTTCACACAGAACCAGAGATTATCTCATAAAAATAATTCATTTACTCTGCTTTACAAAGGACAAAATAAGATTGCTCCTTCCTGGTTATTAATCTACTAAGAGCTTTGTTCAATCTCTGATTTCTATAGGGGTCAAACCAGTACTTTGGACAAATTTTTATGAAGCCAAGATTCTCAAAAAGCCTTCTGTGTGTCCTTCCTTTTTCATTGTCTGCCTCCAACCCATCAAAACTTCACTGAGAAATGACAAACTGTCTTAGTGTCCTTTAAGGGAATTCTGAAGGGCTGGGCAACTCAGAGGCAACAGAATTATCTTTGCCTCAGTGAAGCTAAGAGTTTAACAAAAATCTGCCAACTTTCTACTGTAGCAAGGTACTTAAAGTTTTCTGTGTTGCAGCAACTTGTCTCAGACAACACATATATCTGTACTTAACAGGTAAAGTGTCGTTATTCCTAAACATTTCATAGGTTTTCTACCCTTCATAAAGACAGCATTGGTCCAGAAGACAGACAAATCTGCAATCCTAC
>JAQZBX010104468.1:0-10947 GCA_029593785.1 Cabassous unicinctus | reverse complement strand
CAGAGCAGCTCCCGGAAACCACAGCCCATGTCCTGATGGCTGTGACATGTAGACAATAGGACATTCCCAAGCACAGGAGAGGGGACTTAGCCTGACTTGGCCAAGGCTTGGCTCCTCTCCTGACCAGTTCCCTGCAGGAGAGAACCCAGCCTGGTCACCCCCAGCTGAGAGGGACTTCCTCTGCCCAGCTGTCCTGTTGGGAGAAGGAGCAGGAAGAGCCTTGGGTTTCTCTGCCAGGCAGGAAAGGCCAAAGGTCATCTTCTCTGGTAAGCCACCATGAGCAGGCACTCAGGAAATGCTTGTGGGTTGATGCTGCACAGCTTCAGCAGCCCGTGACAGGCGCTTCGTGGGACACAGAAGACGCAGTCCTGCCCTCAAGGAGTCGACCATCACATTGAGTAGACAAGTCCAGCCTGAGAAGTAGCACAGTCTGGGAGACCAAGAATGTAGCTAGAACCTCATCATAGCCATTGACGGGATGCTAGCATCTCTGTGAATGATCTCATTATTATCTTCACCACATTATAGATTAAGAAGCAGACCAAGACAGATCCAAGATTGGCCAGACATTAGGGATCGAAAGAAGACAAAGTGTCACAAATAACTTTCTGAACGGACTGGGGAGGCCAGCTCTTCATTGACACAACCGTGGTCATGAAGTGAAAGGTCCTCCTGCAAAGCCAATGGCCATCATAGCAACTTTGGGACACCCTCCAAGAGTCCCATCAGGTTTAGGGCAGGTGTCCTGGCAGCTGTGGTCACTCTTACTTTTCAGGCCCTGGTCACCCTGAGGATGTCACCCGTCAGTGTCCTGGTGGAAGGCTTGATTGCCCGTGGAGGGCTGCAGTCTCTGTAGTGCCATTCCCTGGGAAGTTGCCCCCAGGCTGGATCTGTCATGGAGCCCACAGCTTCAGCAGCAGGTGGGAGGAGGGACTCTGCAATGCTTGCCTCCTCTTCTGTTCAGGATCTGTAGCTCCTGCCAGCAGCTCATCCATCCTCTCCTGAGCCCAGGAAGTCTAGCTTGGAAGTCCCAAGGAGAGCCCCACATCAGGACCACAGCCCCCAGACTCTGGCCAGAGAAGAAAATGGCCTTTAAGATCCATCCAGTATCTCTGAATCAGAAATGTGCAGGAAGCCCAGGAGGCCCTGAGAGGAGCAGGCCTGGGCAGAAATAACTTGATGTTGCTTCGCTGGTCCTGGAACCCACCAAGGCCCCAAGGAGACATGCATGGAACAATCCCTAATGGAGAGAGCTGTGGGAGAACCATTTCCCATGTTTCTGCCTAACTCCATCTTTTTTTTCCTTCTTATTAATTTTTTTATTCTGGTTGTGGTAGAAGTCTATGGTTGAATTCTCCAACAATAGTAATCATATTAGTGATAAAACGCCTTCACTTATTAAGCACCTCCCTATATGAACCACGTCCTGGGCTGGGCACTTTGCAGGTATCATTTCTAATCCTTACAAGAACCACGCAAAATAGGTGACGTTAGTCCCATTTTACAGATGTGGAAATTGAGGTTGAGAGAAGCTAAATAACTAGATTGAACTCATACAGTAGGTTGATGGCTGAGCAGACATAGGAACCTTAGTCTATCTGACCCCAAATGTTTAATTCTTTTTTTTTTTTTTAGGTGGTACCAGGGATTGAACCCGGAACCTCATACATGGGAGGCAGGCATTCAACCACTGAGCTACACCCGCTCCCGTGCTTAATTTTTTCACTAAATCACACTGACAGTCTCAACCCAATCCTATGGTCCAGTTGTTCCCCTCAGGACCTCCCAGCCTTTTCCACACTGTGGCACACATGGGGAAGGAAACGTTTATACGGCACAGGGAGGGAAACAGACGAGGCTGCTCACCCAGGTGGGAGCATGCCCGGGGGCCTCTGGCCACCCCACTCCTGGCTCAGCAGTGAGGGACCAGGTGACTGAGATCTCTGCAGCCCAGAGATATAACGAGGCAGAAAATGTGAGACGCAAAAAGCCACGGAAGATAACGTGAGACGAGCTAAGAAATGGCTCATCAGTTTCAAAAGGTAAGGAAAGTGAGATCCGAGCAGAGGCAATTTGAAGGCATGATACCTGAGAATTTCCCAGAACTAACTCCTGACAGCAAGCCCCGGGTTCAAAATGCGAACGGTCAGGGAGATAGAAAGGCTGGGTGTGCGGAGACGAGGCGTGAGAGAGGCAGTGTGACCACAGAGCATGCCGTGGGGCAGGACCCCGGGAACTGGCTTTCTGCCACTGAATGGAGGTCCAGAGCCACGAGGGGGCCTTGGGAGAGTATGACTAGCACAACCTGAACCATTTCTGCCGGCACAGATAGTTCCAAGGGAAAACATGCTCTGCTGCAGGACGAAACATCGGCAAGAACAGCAGGGCGGCTCCGTTTTGTCACTCTGGCGCAACGACCTTCTGAGAGAGAGAGGAGTCATCAACATGGCCATTGTACAGATTAGGGAACTGAAGCAGAGAACAGTCAGAAAAAGGAATTACGTGGCAGCACCTGTGTCAGAGCCCCTTCTGTTGATCCCTGGGCCAGGAGCTCTGGGTAACTAACACAGATATTCTGATTTATGAATTTGGCTCATCAGCCTCAGTAGGGGATAGAGCTGTTCGTTTCATTTTCAGGGCTTTCAAAACTAAGGCAAACCACAAAAGGATATTGTTGTGCAAGAATAGTCTTTCCTAGGCCGGGCCCAGGTCTGCATCCCTTCTACACAAGCAAAGCCCTAATTACCTCTGACTGTCTACACCTGATGACTTGCCCCCCATGGATGCAGTGCTGGGACATCCGTGACTGACGTGCACATGAGTAAACAGCGGTCACCGGGAACTGAAAATGGCTCTGACACATTTCTTCAATGCACAATGCGGTGAAACAACAGACGGTAACTCATCAGTGCCATTTTGTCTGTGTGTGTCTGATTTCCACCCTCCACCCCTGCCTTCTACTTGGCAACTCCAAGATGATTTTGTTTGGAGAGAGGAGACAGGTAGTGGTTATGCTATAAGCTCATCTGAACTCGAACTGCCAGTCTGTGACTTTCACAAGCTGTTTAACCCCTCAAAGCCTCAGTTTTCTTGCCTGCTCAATGGGATCTATACCACCTTTGGGAATTTCATGAGGATTTAACGAGACTACATATGTTTTGGCATGTTGATCAATAAATGGTATATGTAATTATCAGGCTTCTTTCTAGTATGTCCATACTCTGATTGAATTAAATAGGCCAAAGGATTCAACGCCCCTCTTTTGGCCTAAGGTTTTGAAAGAAGATTAGAAAATTGTCATAGAATTTCAAAAAGAAATAGCAAGAATATCCAAAGAGAAAGTAGAATTGTCTACAGGGGGTGAGAATAAATGAGTTAGGGGTTTCACTTTCTTTAGATCCATGTTTTGTTTTGTTTTTTAAATAAAATTTATTGAAGTATATCATTCATACATGAACATACATAAGCAATATGAACATATATAAACAAGTAAAAGTTGTGAACTCACAAAAGAAACATGCATATCATATAGGGCTCCCTTATATCACCCCACCACCAACACCTTGCATTGTTGTGAAACATTTATTACAAACCATGAAACAACATCATCAAAATATTACTATTAAGTATAGCCCATATTTAGTGTATTTACCCCCAACCCACCTGATTATTAACACCCTGTATTATATTACACATTTGTTATAGTTCATGAGAGAACGTTCTATTTGTCCTGTTAACCACAGTCCATCTACCACCATTGGATTCATTGTTTTATACAGCCCCATGTTTTGTACAATCCATTCAAAGTGTACACTCAGTGGCTCTCATTTTCATCACAGAGTTGTGCTGTCATCACCTGGGTCAATTTTAGAAAGTTTTCATTACTCCAAAAGGGAAAATCCCATACCCTCTCATATGCTCCCTACAGTTGTCTCTTAGAATTCATATATCTGCTGTGCCATTGCTGCAAAAATATTACAATATTATTAACTATCAGCCATAAGTTAAATTAGTTGTAATTTTCGCATGCATCACCATATTCTTAACACTTTGTGAAAGAAGAACATTCTTATATTTATACTAATAACCATAATCTTCATCCACCACTGAAATCACTGTTATGCATTCCCTAAATTATTCCCTAATTTCCTTACAATTGACATTTATGTCCACAGACTACCCCTTTTAGCCACAATCTCATAAATCTGCAGTGTTAGTTATACTCACTATAATGTATTACCATCAACTATTCATTTCCACACTTTTACAATAAACTTTATTAAAAATTCTATACACACTGAGCATCAGCTCCCATTCTCAACCCACATTCTATCTCCTAGTAACCTATACTCTAGAGTTTACCTCTGTGAGTTTACTCATCGTATTTAATTCATATTAGTGAGACTATACAAGTTTTATGCATGTTGTCATATGCATCCCGATTTCCTTTCTTCTTGCATCTGAATAGTATTCCATTGTGTGTATATACCACATTTTATTTAGCCATTCATCAGTTGATGGGCCCTTGGACTTTTTCCATATTTTAGCAATTGTCAGTAATGCTGCTATGAACATCGGTGTGCAAATGTCAGTTCGCGTCCTTGTTTTCAGTTCTTCTGAATATCTTCCTAGTAATGGGATTGCTGCATCATACGGCAGTTCTATATCCAGCTTCCTGAGGTACTGCCAAACTGCTTTCCACAGAGGATGCACCATTCTACATTCCCACCTACAGTGAAGGAGTGTTCCTATTTCTCCACATCCTCTCCAGCACTTGTAGTTTTCGGGCGGGAAGGAGTTGATGATGGCCATTCCATAAGGTGTAAAATGGCATCTCATTACAGTTTTGATCTGCATTTCCCTAACAGCTTGTGAGGTTGAGCATTTTTTGGCCATTTGTATTTCCTTTTTGGAGAAATGTCTATTCAAGTCTTTTGCCCGTTTTTTAATTTGGTTGCTTGGCTTTTTATCATTGAGTTGTATGATCTCTTTATGTAACATGGATATCAAACCCTTGTCAGATATGTGGTTTCCATATATTTTCTCCCATTGAGAAGGCAGCCTTTTTATTTTCTTGACAAAATCTTTTGAAGAACATAAGTGTTTAAATCTGAGGAGTTCCCATTTATCTATTTTTTCTTTCATTTCTCATGCTTTGAGTGTAAGGTTTAAGAAACTACTGCCTACCACAAGATCTTGAAGATGTTTCCCTACATTTCCTTCTAGGAGTTTTATGGTTTTAGCTTTTATATTTAGGTCCTTGATCTATTTTGAGTTAATTTTTGTATAAAGTGTGAGATAGGGGTCCTCTTTCTTTCTTTCAGATATGGATATGCAGTTCTCCCAGCACCATTTGCTGAATAGACTGTTCTACCCCAACTGGGTGGGCTTGACAGCTTTGCCAAAAATCACTTGGATGGGACTATATAACATAGTGAAACTTCATGTAAAATACAAATATGGGTGATATTGCATATAAAAGACTGTTTTTACAAAATATAAATACAAATAAACTAGAGAGAAGGAAACAGAATAGCACCTATGTATGGAAGGAGAAGCATAGAGAGATTGAGAGGTGATGGGTTTTGTTTGGTTGGTTGATTGGTTTTTGTTTTTTAGCATTATTATTATTATTATGGAATAATGAAAATGTTCTAAAAATGATTGGAGATGGATACACAACTATGTGATTATACTGAATACCATTGATTGTACACTTTGGATGGATTTATGCTTTATTAATGTGTATCAATAAAGTTGATTTGTTATTTTTAAAAATTACTTGGGTGTAAACGTGAGGGTCTATTTCTGGGTTCTTGATTCTTTTCCATTGGTTAATATGTCTATCTTTATGCTAGTACCATGCTGTTTTTACCCCTGTAGCTAAGTAATATGCTTTGAAGTCAGGAAGTGGGAGTCCTCCATCTTTGTTCTTTTTTTTAAAGACGTTTTTGGCTATTTGGGGCCCCTTACCCTTCCAAATAAATTTGATAATTGGCTTTTCCATTCCTGCCAAAAAGGCTGTTGAGATTTTTATTGGTAGATCCATGTTTGACAGCGATCTCAACTGGGACAGCCTGACCTTCTTCTGGGTCTCAAAGACATCCTGGCTAGTTTGCTACGTTCTGGATTTCCTTACTCCACTTGGCTAACATTGGCTCAGGGGGCTGAGGGTCAAGATGGTGGGACACTGAGAAAGGAGAGGCGTGTGGTTTGTTGCATGTGCATGTGTTAGAGAATCTAACCGAGCTGGACCTAGAGTGTGTCCAAATCTGAGGGTTGGGATCCCACTGCCCCCTTGTGCCACCTCCTGCACCAACACAGCCATGACTGCCGACCCTTCAAAAGTGTGTCATGGACCAAAGGATTGGGAAATTCTGGTCTACACTTTGGAAGAGCAAGCACAGTGGGTGGTCTAAAGGGATCCAGCAAGAACATGACAGTAAGAAAAGAAGGAAAGGAAAAATTAGATTCAATAAAAGGAGAAAAAAGGATTCCAAATGGCGGGTTCATTCTGTTTGGCTGCAGAATAACCCCTCCAGGGAACATGGCGGAACTTGAGTCATTTGAACCTTGGCTAGAAAAAGTCGTGGAGGATGTCCAATAGACAAAGCTGGAGTTTGGATTAGTCTGGTGGTGGGACCAGGAGACCCAATAGGTGATTTTAATCTCCATTGCTCTGATTCACCAGACATTCCCCCCTGCTGTCATTTTCTGCTGTGAGGCTGACCCGGGGTTGTCTTGACGCATGTGAATGAACGCATGTGTACATGAAAGCATTTTCCAAGTAGTCACTGCCTCTTTCCCTCAGACTGACTGGGATGCTTGAGAAGTTAGCATGCTCACTCTCATAATCAATTTCACATTTCTTGCAGGGAATTTGCTTCGTGGGGAAAAAAAATAGAAGCAAGGGAAAGATATTCTATTTGAGTTTGCAGGAAATAACCTTTTTAATTAGAAGGCTGCCTCACATTTCGAGTTTTCCTATAGTACTTAAAGTTCGCTGCAGTCATATGAATGTGTGGTGTTTTCTTTTTTTGCAAAAGTACCCTACCATTGATGGTTTTTCCTAGAAAGTACTGGCTAAGGTGTGATTTCTGTGAAATTAGGCCATTTTTTGTTAGCCTTGGGATCAATATGTGGTTAAATGTCATTTTCTGGGTGGTTTGGTTTATAAAGTTATTTGAAGCCAGGAACCAAGTTTTTACATTGAGTATCATCCATACCTAGCACAATGCTGGGTAAACAAAGAGTGCTCATGGTGATTGATTGATTTGCAAAGTTGCTCAAAGTAATAAAACTTCCAGGGACTATGCAGGGAGCATAGTGATTAAATCCAAGCCACTTTTTCAAAACTAGTTTGCCTTTCATTTCAGAAGCACACAAGCTGTGCTTCCCAAGACAGAGGGAGAAAAAAGCAACAACTAGATTTTCCATTAAGAGACCTGAATGCCAGCCTTCTCACGACTCATCAAAGGACTTAAGCAGTAGCTTGCTAGCCCACCCTACCTCGATTTCTGAATCTGTGAAATAGGGGAGGGGGTCTCTACTGATCCCTTCCTAACCATGCCAAGCCTGGCTCTGCCCAGCAACAGCTGGAACCAAGCTGCACCATCACGAGACCCTGTGCACACCCACCCAGGAGCCAGTGATGGGTGATACTCCTGCCATTTCAAAGAAAGAGGAAGTGAGGGTTTTCACATGGAAGAGGACGAGTTGTCCAAGGAGTCGCGCCAGTGCAGCAGAGTGAAGAGAAATCAGGGCTAAGGACACCAGGGTTCTGCTTCCAATTCCGTTTTTGACCTGACTTGCTCTATGATCCTTGACAATTCCTCCAACGTGTAAGTCTGGACCGATGTTATACAAACATAAAGGGACATTATTACAGTTATTCTTAGCAGTAATTCTTCAAGGGTGTGTCTGTGTGTATGTTTGACTACCTCAGCCATCTTGTTCCTTTTGTGGACTCGGAGTCTGTGGTGGTTTTAAAATATACCCACAAATTCTTTACACTCCTCCCATAAAGAGGTGATGATTCCATTCCTTTCGAACATAGCCAACCTGAAAAACTCACTTCTGACTAACTGAGGTACAGAGTGTGGTGGACGTGGCATCGCGTGGCTTTCCAGGCCTCTGGAGAGAGCATCTGAGGAGAGAGAGCGAGACAGTGAAAGCTGCCTGAGGAGACCCAACTGTTCCAGTGTCCCAGTCCAGGTCCCAGACACATGAGTGCAGAAGCCTTCAAGATGATGTCAGACCTAGCTGCCATCTAACTGCAACCTCGAGAGAGGCACCGCCGAGCCACAGCCCCCCAGCAGAGCTGCTCCCAAATTCCTGACACACAGAAGCTGTGAATAAATAATTGGTGCTGTTTGAAACCACTGAGTTTGGGGAAAATTTGTTAAACAGTAATAGATAACTAATATGGCAACTTCCCATCATCTCCTCTCCAAGGAGCCCCCTGAAGACTCGGTGATTTTCAGGAGGCTCTCACGTGGTGGCCCCGATGGAACCTTCTATCCATGGCCAGAACCCACAACCTATTGTTATTCAGAAACAGATATGGGCATGGATGGACTAGCGGTTCCTAACTTTGATTCTGATCTTGGGCAAATCACTGCAGTTCCAAATCCACTCAGTTTTACCTACTATAAATAGGAGAAGACACTTTCTCCTCCTTCCTGGGAGTATACATTTATGAAGTCTGGAACTCTCAGGTGGACGAAGCATTTTGAACTTCTCGGAGGCCCTGTTTAAATTCAAGTTATGTCACCATGCATCTTCCATATCAGTGCCTTCCATGGGACTCAGCCCTCTCCTAGGAGGTGATCGTTACAAGAAGGGCCTGTTTCTGTTCTCCTGCTCATGCTCCCTCCAGCCCTTGGCCAGACATCCCACCTTACCTGTAAAATGGGTAGACTGGCCTCCACGCCCCCAGTCCCTTTCTGGCTGCTACAAACCTATGAAGCTAGGGTGCAGAAAAGGCAAAAAGAAGCAGATAAGTTTCCTGCCTACAGAGCGCTTCCAATGCAGTGAGGGGGCAGACCCAACCACAGCAAACCCAAGAAAGCATTTGGCAATTTAATGCCAAGTGGGGTGGCCCTGACTAAGGTCTGGGGTATTTGAAAAAATTTGCACGTCCACAGAATTTGGAGGCCCCAGAGGAGGGTGATAGAAAAATCGTTTCTTCAGCTGCATTTGAAAGATGGTGCATTAGTCACAATTCTTAATCGCAAACAACAGAATTCATTCTGTTGGGGGAAAAATGGAATTAGAGAGCCCACAAAATGTCCTGGAGAGGCAGACTCTGAAGCCACCAGCCAAAACCAGTGACTGGCCACAACAAGGGGTTTCTTAGAGACAGCTCCGTGGCCACGAGGCACCTAGAGCCCTTGGCACTGGAAACCAGTTCGTTCCCTTCTCCACCCTCAGGAGCCAGACGTCTCTGCTATCCCCTAGCCAGACAACCGAGACCATCACCTCAAACGCAATTCTCCTGTGACACATCACATATAATATGGCAAAGGAGTCCAGAGACGTGAGTTTTGTAATGTGGGAAATTACCAAAATGTAGGGGAGGGAGGGAGCCTGAAGATCTGGGCACCTTGGTGTCAAATGCCCCCACCCCCTGCAACATGGGCAGAGCATATAGAAGCAGATGGTGGAGGAGACGCCCTTTCAGGTGAGGGAAACAGCGTGAATGAGGGGCTGGGACAAGAAAGGGTCTGGCGAACAGGAGCAAGCCTCCCCCAGCTGGTGCGGGAAGTGGGCTGAGTGCAGGGCGGAGGGGAGTCTGACCGCCGAGCCCTTCATTCTGAGCTGCCTGTCGCCTCGCTGTCTGCACCCCTTCCTCTACGCTCGTGCCAGCCCTGCTCCGCCATTTGGAAGCTTCAGCTCTTCACAGAGCTGGCGTTTTGCAATTGGCAGAGAACACCCTGCTTTCTCTCAACAGCCGTCCGTCTTCTTGTCTTCCCCTTTCCAACAGGGTGAATACATTTCTTTTCTGCCGCTCATGCCAACATACCTCGAATTTGCTGGCAGCAGGCACTTTTCACGTGTTGGTTTTGGAACCCTTTTGGAGTTTGTTCGATTTCTCTTCCATCTGGGCTAGAAACATGCCAACCAGGATTTCTCTGGATTTTTTTTTAACGCTGGCTGCAACCCAAGGGCCTCTGTGTCCAGACCCTTGGGTCTCAGGCTCTATCACGGCCTCACACACCCCTCCCCTTTCCATACCTCTGCTGGGCAGCCAGGCCATCAGTCCCCTCTGGGTGGAGACCCAACTTGCAGTGACCCCCTGAAACTCAGTGTTCAGATGTTGGGTTATTATAAATGGACACTTGAGCTCCCCCTGGAAATTGGTAATATATATTCTTGGCAGTAGTGAGGACAGGCTGTGAAAATTCTTTCAAGGCTGGCCTTCTCTTAAGGAGTGGAGTTTTCACTGGAGCATACTCACAGGCAGCGGAAGTTGGTGGGGGCTATGTAATGGGGAAACCAGGCTGGAGCTGGAGAACTCAAAGCCTGGCAGGTGGAAGCCAGGGCGATGTGTCCAAGGAATGTCAGGGGCTGCTACATGGATGGCTGGATAACATGTCGGAGAAAGCAATGCACGGTAACACTTTTACTCCACTTTATGAGGCCCATTCATCAGTCCCATCGAGTCCTCTTACATTACTCCAGCTCTCCCCCCTTTTGCAGCAGCTGTACTCCCTGCCCTTGACCTCGCCCACTAGGCAACTGTCCCAGCTCCGTCTCAGGTCTCTGGCCTCCAGACCCGGGCCTCACCAATCCATTCTGCATGCAACAGCCATAGTCAATCTTTCTAAAAAGCAAACCTGCTGAATGTGGGACCCTGGATTGGATCCTAGAACAGAAAAAGCACGTTTGTGGGAAAGCTGGTGAAATCGAAATAAAGCCTGGAGTCTAGTTAAGAGTAAAATGTCA
>JAQZBX010104467.1:0-10951 GCA_029593785.1 Cabassous unicinctus | reverse complement strand
CGTTATATTTTCTAGAGATGCATTAAAAAGGGTAATGTTGTGGATAGACGGGCTGTTGCAGGCTGTGCTATTTGTGGTATTTGGGGGGCCGCCATAGACGGGTATGGCGGCCATGAGGGGGTGGCCAAGGGAGGCGCATAAGAAGCAAGAGCTAGTGTTGGGGGCAATACCCAAGGGTTGAGGAGGTTTAGGGTATTGGTAAGGATTTGGACCCAGGTAAGGGGCTGATAGGGTGAAAGGGCTAGGGCAAGCTGTTTCTCTGCTTTAATAACTGTTTCCTCAGTCTTTTTGATGGGCGTGGCAGCTGGAGAGGGGCTGTGGAGCACGTATTGCCTAGCAATTTCGATGAAGCTCGATGGGGTGGGCCAGGTGGAGTACAATGCAGCCCTAACTCCGTTTTGCCACCTTTGATCCCAGGGGTCTTGGATGTGGAGGAAATAGCCGGTGCTGTTGCGAAAGAATACTCTTAGGTGGGACGGGATAGGCGGGTTGCTGATGTCGCTTGCGTGATCAATATAGCAGGACCAGTATGGGCAGCCTCCATATGAGGAAGCGTACCCATTACTGGTACAGTAGCTATCTTTCTGTATGTGGGGGAAGCACATATATGGGCGGGAGTAACCAGACGTGCTAGTGGGGTCGATGTGGATGGTAATGGGCACGCTACATCCTGTAATAGGACAGGAGGCAGTGCCAATAAGATTATTCACGGTTTGAGAGTTGGTGGAAATGATCTCTCGCACGGAGAATGTCCAGGTGTAGACTTTTCCTTCATTGGTCGGTTGCAGGTGTGAGAGGATATGCAGGAGGAGCAGGAAGAGGGGAGTCAGCCTCAACATTGCTAGATAAGGGTGGAGTTGTAGATTCCGAAGAAGATGCTGGCCGAACACACCTACTAGGTAGCCAGATAGGGTGTTCTGAATTTTCTGGAAAGACACAAGCAAAACCTCTTCCTTGGGTGAGGAGGGGATGGGGTCCATGCCATGTGTTGGTGAGCGGGTCTTTCCATCGCACTAATGGTAGCGGCGTGGGACTGCCGCTGAGGCCTCCCCAGTGGCGGGAGGCTGGGGAGACACCTGCTTGGCTAAAAGAGAGAAAATTCAAAGTGATGAGCGCCCTATTGAGTATTTCCTTGGGGGTTATATCTGTGGCTTTTCGCCCCTCAGTGAGTTTTTTGATCATTTGCTTAAGTGTCGCATTGGAGCGCTCTACGATAGCCTGACCTTGTGGGTTATAGGGTATACCTGTAACATGAATGATCTTCCATTCTAGACAAAACTTTTGGAAGGTAGAGGACGCATAGCAGGGTCCATTGTCTGTTTTTATTTTCCATGGCACACCCATTGAAACTATGGCTTGCAGGAGGGCAGATATAGCATGTCTGGCTCTTTCTCCTGTGGCTGCGCTTGCTATAATATACTGGGAGTAAGTATCAACAACAACATGTACATACTTCATTCTGCCAAACTCAGGTACGTGGGTGACATCCATTTGCCAAAGGGCATTAGGCCATAGTCCCCTAGGGTTTACGCCTTGCGGTTGCAGCAGGCCGAGAGGCAGAAATGGGCTGCAGGAACTGCAGGCTCTTACCAGGTGTTTGCATTGCTGATGCGACAGGCTCGGGAATAGTGTGTGTAGAGAGTGGGCTGACATATGAAAACGTGAGTGGAGCAACCTGGCCTGATCGACCAGCGAGGTGACAAGGATTAGAGCTTTGTCAGCTTGCTCGTTCCCTCGGGTCAAAGGACCAGGAAGGTTGGTGTGAGAGCGTAAGTGCTGTAAGTACCAGGGAAATCTCCGATTTTCCAAGATATCATGGGTATGGCGGAGGAGATCATCTAGGGGGGTGTGTTTGCTGTGGAGGACAGCCAGTGGCAGCGCTCTGACCGCTTGGGCAGCATAAGGGCTGTCTGTAAAGATATTTAGTGGTAGGTTCTGGTGGTGCAAAAGGGTATTATAGATGGCAAAAATTTCACCAAATTGAACAGAACCACAGTGTTGTTCCCTCCAAATTTTGTCTGTGTGGCCCTTCTGTTTGAGAATGAAGCAACTGAACTGTTTGTTTGCGTCAGTAAAGACGAGGGGTGCTTCAGGAATCGGGGTGGAGGAAGGGAAAATCTAAGGGCGGTGGGTGCAGGGGAGCTGTGTGAGGGCAGTGAGGAGTCGGTGTTTGGGAGCATGATTGTCAATCCTTCCTGGAAAGCCCTCTAATAGGAGTTGCATGTCTAAGTTATTTGTGGCAAGGTGGTCGGTGTGTTCTGCCGTAAAGGGGAGCACTAGGGTATCTGGCTCCACGCCGTAGAGGCATACGGCTGTTTTCCGTAACTTTCTGCCTAGTATGCAAACAGCGGTTACATGTGGAACAATCTTTCCTAGTTGACTACAGGCAAGATGGACCCAATACAGGGGTTTGTCTGAAAGAGGACTCCAGTGAGCACTCCTTTTGTGGCCAGGACAACGGTCATTAGGGGGGTATTCGGATCGAACCGGCCTAGGGGCAAATCTTGTATTTTTGTACTGAAATTTTCTATGCAGGCTCGGGCAGAGTCAGTAAGAGTTCTGTGGCTCCTTGGGTCAGAGTTGCCTTCTAATAACTCAAAAAGTGGTTTAAGTTCAAAGGTAGTCATGTTCAGGTGAGGTCGGACCCAGTTAATGGTCCCACAAATTTCTTGGAGTTTCGCTAGGGTGCAGGTGTCTGAGAGCTGTATGATTGGAGAGATAGGAGAGACTCTGTCGGATATACAGTATCCTAAAAATTCTTAAGGGGAGCGAGTCTGAACCTTCTCAGCAGCAATCTGCAGCCCCAGTTGGTCAAGGTTGGAAAGGAGCACTTTAAAGCAGGTGCAGAGATGTTCGGGGTCGGGGTGGGCTATCAGAACATCATCCATGTAATGGATCACCTGGCAGTACTCAGTCAGCGGTTGTATGGCAGGGCGTATAAAGAGCTGACATAAGATGGGGCTGTTTTTCATGCCCTGGGGAAGCACCATCCACTGAAACCGTTCAGCGGGAACTGCATTATTAACGGATGGAACAGTAAAGGCAAAGTATGGCCGATCCTCAGGGTGTAAGGGAATAGAGAAAAAGCAATCTTTCAAATCGACTGTAAAAAATGTAGTTATAATGAAAGATAGCAGAAGGGTGGGGAAGGCCGGGCTGCAATGACCCCATTTTTTCCATGTGTGAATTAACGGCTCTAAGTTCATGGAGTAATCTCCACTTATTTGAGGCTTTTTTCTGTATGACGAAAATTGGAGAGTTATGGGGGCTGGTAGAGGGTTCTGTGTGGCCCATTGTTAGCTGTTGCTGAATTAACTCTAAAAGGTGTGGGAGCTTGGATCGAGGCAGCGGCCACTGGTCCACCCAAATTGGACTATTAGTATCCCACCTGAGCTTTGGTAAGGCGGGCTTCTTAACAGTCATTAACAGTGGAGCAGCGGCCTTTACAATTGGGGGTGGGGTTTCAGTGGTTAACATTACTCCGAGTTGGGTGAAAACGTCTCTGCCCCAGAGGGTGTTATCTAAGTGCGAAGGGACAAGAGTTCGAAATTTGCCTGAACGTCCCTCCAAATCAGACCAGCTAAGTGGATGACGTGTTCATTGAGAGGTTCGTAAACCCTCCACTCCCTGTATGATAGGGCCCACTTCCAATGGCCAGGAGGGGCTAACGTCCTTGGCGGAAAGGACTGAGACATCAGCTCCTGTATCTATTTGTCCCTTTATTTTCTGTCCTCCCACTGAAAATGTCAACCATGCTTTGCTCTGGGTAATAGGGACTGTCCAATATATCTCGACCTGGTTGGGCTGTTTACAGGGCGGGGCGTTTTCAGATTGCCAGCCTCTGCCACAGTGCTGTTGCACAAACCTTTTCATTCTGCAGGAGCAGTTACATTTAGGTAAAGGAGGAGGGCTAGTGTCGCTATGTGAGGAAGGTATGTAGGGCTGGGTGCTGGAGGAATCCTCTCTTAGGGGCGGGGCTGAGAGGTACCCCGCAGGAAGTTTAAAGGCGGCAATGGACGACCGTCTATATCTAAGTTAGACCGACAGTCTTGCTTCCAGTGGAAGCCCTTCCTGCATCGGGGGCATTTAAAGGGAGGCTTGTTTCCTGCTTGGACTGAGGGCGGAGTGAAGGGGACAGATGGGCCGGGTCTATTTGGGCACTCTAGCGCGAAGTGGCCATTTTGATGGCATGAGAAGCATGCACCAGTGCGTGTGACCGCGTTTATGGAGACGGCTAATGCCCAAGTCAGAGAAGCGGTTAAAGAGGCAATCGTTCTATCCTGGTGCTCCGCGAGGGCGGTGGCTAAGATGGCAGCAGAATTAGAACCTATGTCTCTACAAGTAAGGACCCAGTCTTCAGGGGTGCCATTTCTAAGCAGGGCGATAGCCTTGCGGCACTCTCTGTTCGCCACTTCCCACAGCAGGCTGGTTATAAGGGCCTGCGCAGCGGCTGCGTGTGCTACCTTACGCTCTACGGCTACCTTGACTCTGCTATAGAAATCAGCAAAGCTCTCGTTGGACTTTTGAACTAACTGAGACATCATGAGAGGGGTGCCCTTGGGGTTTACTTTGCGAAAGGCTCGTTGAGCACAGAGGCGGCATTGCTCAAAATAGCTGTCATCATTATCCGCTTGTGCTTCGGGGGGAGGAGTAAGCGCCTTTGCCTTTCAGGGCGTCAGCTGTTATGGCGGACTTTGAGGCTCTGGTGCGGCGGGCCAAGGCCTCGGCCTCATCGTAATAAAGAGCCTTCCAAGTGATATAGTCACCGGGGGCCAAAATAGCGTGAGCTAAGTTCTGCCAATCGATGGGGCAATTGATTTGTAGGGAGATGTTATCCATTAGCATTTGGGCATACGAGCTGTTGAGGTCGTCCTCTTGGACAGCTTTCCGGACAGTAGTTATGGTCTTAGAGTCGTGGTGGTACCAGAGATTGGGGAGATCGGTGCAGCGGTGCTGATTCACCGGAAATAACCGGGGTGGGGGCTGCTTAGGGAGAGGGGCGGCTGCCTCCTCTCTCAAAGCAGTGGGTTCCCCCCTTGGAGGAGGGGCTCTTCTAATGGAAGGTTTTAGGGGGAAGGGGACCTCTTCCAGGCATGGAAGCGTTTCGGGGGGGAAGGGATCCTTTAAGTGAAATTTGCCTTCGCTGAATGCATCGAGTGACTTGGGGGGAGGGGACGTTTCCTCGGGAAGGTTTGGCGTGGGTCCTGAGTGAAACTGAGACAAAGATGGATAAAGAGGGGCAGAGGCAGCATATAAAGGAGGAGCCTCCGTGCCAGCATATGGAGGAGAGGCCTCGGTGCCCGGGGGTTCGGCTAAACACGGGAGAGTTTGCTTTCTTTCACTGAATTCTTTATCGAGGTCAGGGGGAGTGGGTGCCGGATCCTCAGGCGGGGCGCCTGTTAAGCAGGCGTAAATGGCAAGTAGGGCTGGGATAAGGCCAAGCGGGAAGTTTTTCCCTTCATGAACCTCAGCCGATCGCACGCGTTTCAAGAGTTTAGCCCATGTCTGAGGATCCCATAAGGAAGCTGTAGTAAGCCAGGGGTTGAACTGGACAATTAGGTCCCAGTATTGTGCAAGCTCCTTTTCAGAAATCTTAATGTGCCGGCTGGCTAAAAGCGCGTGGAGGATCTGGGCCTGAGGGGTTCTTACAGAAGAGGGAAGGTTGCCCATTAGGAAAAATATTTACATGGGGTTACTCACCTGAAAGTGCACATGGCGCCATTACCGCTGGTCCCTGTCCGGTCTCGATGGGGTCCCTGTTCGTGATGATGGTCCCTGTTCGGGCGCCAGCTGTCGGTGTGACCTTGCAGGCTCTGCTGCCGTTCGCCGACCACCGCCGACCACCGTCGCTGTCTGCCGCTGCCACCGATCGCCACCCCCAGGGTGGTTCCCTTGGCGATCGGGTGGTCAGGGGATGAAGGGAGGGGGGTTGCAGCCCACCGGGCTCAGGCGTCCCCAAGCACAGCAAGCCAAAGGCCAGGGTCTGCGTTTCGAACCACAGACGAGAGTGGGGAGACGGACACTTCCTGGTTACCAGCGGAGGATGAGTAACGAATACGGAGACTTTTGCACACTCCGGAGACAAGGCTGGGCTTCCAAGTCTAACTTTATTAGGCGGGCTCTGATATTTATACAGAGTGGGAGGGGTGGAGTAAAACGGGGGTTGGGTAAGGCATACTGGGTGGATTCTGATTGGTTGGGATGGGTTTATGTCCATATAAGGTATATGCTAGAAAGTGGGCAGTGCCGAACTGCAGTGGCCATCTTGAAGCACATGGCAAGGAGAGATTGTTACAGATGTCAGCAGCCGATTGGCTGTGGTATCTGCAAAGGCGTCCGCTCCTGATTGGTTGCAGCATTTGGTGCCAAGATGGTGTCCATGCCTCGGTTTTCTCAGGCAGTGCGCTTAGAGCTTCCGTACCACCCTTGCCCCACCCCCACACCTCCTCCCACATATAGCAAATAACTTCTCCAACTCTGTGGCTTGCATTTTCACTTTCTTAATGTTGTCTGTTGATGAAGGAGTTCTTAATTTTTTTCAATCCAAATTATTAATCTCTTTTTTTTATGGTTAGTCCTTTCAATGTCCTATTAAAAAAAACACAACTTTTGCTTCTTTGAGGTTATTAAAATACCTTCAAAAATTAATTTCTAGAAGTTGCTTGTTTATTCTTTCTCTTTTAGGTATCCAAATTCCGGGAATACTGATTTTTTGTGTATGACATAAAGTAGAGGTCAAGTTTTCTATTTTTTTTTTTTTTCTATATAGATATCACTTGTCTAAACATCCTTTGCTGAAAAGACTGACCTCCCTCTACAGCTCTACAGTGTCACCTTTGATATAAACGGGTCTGTTTCTAGACTCTGTCTTCTGATCTATTCATCTTTTGTCAATCTTAGTACCAGTCCCTCACACTTTGTTTTCTAAATTAATTACAATACTGCTTGATATCCAATGAGCAATTCCTCTTCACTGTGGTTTTGGCTTGTAGCATTTTAATATAAAATATAGAATAATCTTTTCAATTACACACAATAATCTTTTCAATTTACATAATAATCTTTTCAACACGTACACACCTGTTGGTATTTTATTTGGGATGGTATTGATTCAGTTGGTAGAGAATAAACATCTAAACTACAATGTCTTCCAATTCATGAGCACGTTATATCCCTTCATTTTATTTAGGTCTTCTTGATATTTTTGATGATATTTTAAAATAACACCTTTTAAAAATACCTTGAACTCCTGTAACTTAGTATAAATATTGTAAATATGAATCTTGTGCTGTTATTATAAAGGCTGTATGTATTTAGTTATTTTTTATTTCATGTTCTAGCTGTTTGTTGCTGATATACAGAATTACAATTGATTTGTGTATTGATTTTGTATCCACCAACCTGGATAAGTTCACCTATTAATATTAATAATTTATGTGTGGATTCTTTTGAATTTTTCACATACTCACATATTATCTACAAATCATGACTGCTTTATTCCTTTCTTTTCAACCCTTATACATTTTATGACTTATTTTTATCTTCTTGAATGCTTAAGACCTCTATGCCATGTTGAAGAAAATAGGTGATAGTAGGCATCCTTGACTTATTCCCTATCTCAAAGAAAAAGCAGCTTTTATCATTATATTTGATAACTGTTCCTTGTAGACACCCTCTAAAACATTAAGGAAGTTTCCTTCTATTTCATGATTGCTAAGAATTTTTATAATGCATGGACTTTGAATTTTATCAAATACCTTTTCTTGCATATATTGAGGCTTTTTAATGTTTTTTCTCTTTTATTCTTGTAAAGTGGCAACCTACATTAGTTACTATTTAAATGTAAAATTAATTTTGCATTCTTAAAATAAACCCAACTTTATCATAGTGTACAATTTTCTTTATGAATTGATGAAGTTTCTTATCATTTGTTTAAGAATTTTTCCATCTATGTTTATGAGCAAGAAAATCCTATTAACTTAATTTTTTCCATAATATCATTGTCACACTATGGTATGAAAAAACAAGTTGGGGTATGGTACCTCTTTATTTTTACCCAGGAAGAATCTGAATGAGACTGTTGTTATTTCTTTGGTAAATGCATGGTAGAATTTGCCAGGAAAACCATCTGGGCTTATTTTCTTTATGTCAAGTATTTACTTATGATTATATTTTTGTAATAGTTATAGTGCCATTCAAAGTTCTTTTCTCTTATTGGATCAGATTTGTTAATTTGTATTTTTCTAGGAATTTTTCCATTTCAACTAGTTTCAAAAAATTTACCATAATATTATTCTTAGTTTTCTCATGAATTTTTTAGTGATCAGAGTCTACAGTGGTTAAATTAGTTTCCTGTGACTGCTGTAACAAATGACCACAAATCTGGTGACTTTAACCATCAGAAATTTATTCTCCTATAGGTTTGGAGGTCAGAAGTCTGACATCAGTTTCACTAGACCAGAATTAAGATGTTGGCAGGGCCACACCGCAGCTGAAGGTTCTAGGAAGACTCCATTCCTTACCTCTTCCAGTTTCTGTGGCTGATGGCATTCTTTGGCTGTGGCAGCAACTCTATAATCTTCAAAGCCAGCATATTCAAATCTCTCTCTCTGCATCTTCACATCACCTTCTCAGTGAGTATGTAAAATCTCTCTAATAAGGACCACTGTGGTGGCACTTAGGGCCCACACAGATCATCCAGGGCAAGCTCCCCATCTCAACGTCCTTAACTTCATCACATTTGCAAGGTCACATCTACAGTTTCCAGAGATTAGCACCTGGTATCTGCATGGCCCATTCTTCAGCCTCTTGCAGTAGCATTCCCCTTTTCATTTATGATATTAATTATTTGTACACTCCCATTTTATTTCTTAATTTTTCCAACATTTGTGAATTTTTAAAGTTTTTCCAAGAACAAATCTGCACTTTTTGCTCCTCTCTACTAGATGACTGTTTATACATTAATTTCTATTTTTACTCTATCTTTTATTATTCTCACCTTAGACTTATTTTGCTTTATATTTTTAACTTGTTAAGATGGATGCTTGCTCATTACTTTTCCTTTTTTTTTAAACTAATATATTCTATAAAATTTCCTCTATGACAGCGTTTGCTCCATACTATATGCTTTGACTTGTTACTATTGAATTCAAAGTAATTTCTAATTCCCATAGCTATTTCTTGATTTCTTTTGGCTGTTTATTTCTACCTTAAGGCACTGTGGTTAGACAAAATTCTCTGTCTAAATTCATTCCTTTAAAATTTGTTGAGATATGCTTTATGAATCAGTATATGGTCAGTTTTTGAGAATGATCTGTGCTTGCTTGAAAAGAATGTGTATTCTGCAGTTGTTAGGTGCAGTGTTATATGTATATTTCCATTAGGTCAATTTTGTTGATCAAATCACCTACAATTTTTATTATATTATAAAACCCTACTGATATTTTTTTTTTTATTAATTTTATCCTCCTCCCCCCCAAGATGACTCCCTTGTCTGTCTGCTTGTTGTCAGCTCATCTTCTTTAGGAAGCACTGGGAACTGAACTCTGGACCTCACATTTGGGAGTCAGGTGTCCAATTGCTTGAGCTACATCTGCTCCTCCCTACTGGTATTTTGTCTGTGTGTCTAACAGTCACTGACATAGGTACATTTCATTATCCCAATATGATGGTGTATTTGTCTATTACGACTTATAGGTCTGTCAGTTTTTGCTTTATATTCTTTATGGCCATGCTATTAAATTCATATGACTTTAGACTTGTTATTTGCTGAATAGCCAAAGCTCTTAGAGAATGACCTTTTACCATTATGAACTTTCCTTCTTTATCCAAAGCGTACATTTTTCCCTGAAAGTCAACTTTTTTCATACTAATATAACATTACTTATGTTCTTTATTTGTTTTTTTCATGATATGTGTTTTTTCCATTCTTCTTGTGTCCCCTGCTATTTTCCTGTTCCTCTTCTTGGTGTTATTTTCCTCCCACACAGGTTCCAAAGGTTTTTGTTGTTGTTGTTTTGTTTTGTTTTTAGGTTTCATAAGCTCCATCTCATTTGTGTGGCATCTCCAGCGTTGAGTGTGGGGAAATGCACAAGCAAATCATGCTAGTTAATAATCTTGACACTTCTAAAGAAAAAAAAAAAATTGTCGTAGGCCCCCAGGATTACCTTACTTATTTTTTATAATAATGCTACTTAAATAATTACAAATGTAAAATTAGGTGTAACTCCTTATAAAATTATACAACCAATCAAATCTACAGAGCAAATGCAAAATATTTCTAAACAAATAAAACTCAAATGATGTGCCACATGATGCTATTTTCTTAAAATTAAGATCATTTGATGCAATGTCAATATGGTCCTACTGAAACACGGGTTCCATTGCATTTGGCATTTCTGTGCTACTGAAAAGAGGGACACAGGGTGGGTATGGTCAGGCATACTCCCTGTGCAGTGAGTTGCTGGCATCAAGGAAGGTCTGCACTTTCCTGGAGAGAATCCCCATTCTTAAGAGAGTGTAACTTTAAATAGCAAACAAAATCACAGGTCAAGGGAGAGATCGTGGAAGAAAGGAAAAATCTTTTCTCTGCTTTCTCTACAATAGACCTTACATTTTCATTTTGCACTAGGTTCTGCAAGTTATGTAGACCTCACTGGTTGTGAGTTCAATTCTTCCAGTTTCTCTGTATAAACCCCACTGAAACCTCTGTTCTAAAGCACACTGTGTCAGCATGAGGTACACATTTGTTGCCCAGACATCATGATGCATTTAATACCTCTGTACTTTTCTAGGGATGCGAAACTAACTGTGGACACAGACACAGAACAGCATTGAAATTGTGGCATTTGCTACTTAGCCGTAGTAACTGTTTTTTGTGCAGTTACTATGGCATTTATCAAAGCAGGCTTAGTCATCAGTGTGTTTGATTTTTTTTTTTTTTTTTTTTTTT
>JAQZBX010104466.1:0-10948 GCA_029593785.1 Cabassous unicinctus | reverse complement strand
GATACAGGTCATTATAAATCTTGCCATAACCTACACAATTGGGTGGGAGAGAGCAGTTTACATGTAAACTACAATGTAAACTTTATTCCATGCTTAGTGGTAATGATCCAAAATGTGTTCATCAATTGCAATGAATGTACCTCACTAATGAAGGATGTTGTTAATGTCAGAATATGTGGAAGGTGTGAGGAACAAGGCATAGGGGAATCCCCTATATTTTTATGTGACATTTGCATAATCTAAGTATCTTTTAAAAAATAATAAAAAAAGAAAAAAAAGAAAAAAATTTTTCTATGACTAAAAAAATCACCAATTTCATTTCTAACCTAAAGTAGGAAGATTATTTTGTCAATATATTCATGGTTTTTGAATTTCATTTTTATATTAAAATAAATGTTCTTGAAATATCCTCAAATATTCTAAATATTCTTTTAAATGTTTCAATTTAAATGTGTAAATATGTGTGTGTATTTATGTATATATTTATTTTTATACTAGCAATTCAGATATATTTAACCTAAGATTTATTTTTCTCATAGCAAAACATCTTTAGTCACTTTGAGATATATTTTCTAGATGTTTTATAATGGAATATTACTCAGCTGTAAGAAGGAGTAAAGTGCTAACACATGGGTAACATGGATGAATCTTGAAGACCTTATGTTAAGTGAAGCAAGCCAGGCATTGAAGGATGAACAGTACATGACCTCACTGATATGAATTAAGCAGTCTCCAAGAACTATTGTCTGAAAGGTAGGTTTACAAGAAAGAGAAAAAGAGAAAGTTGTGAGCCATCAACCAAAAGGATGTAATCTGTGGTAAAGTAATAGAGTGTAGTTGTCTATTGAAGGGATAGGACAGGTGGGTAGTGATAATATTGGGGTCGGTGGTGCAGGGTTGACAGGTGGGTAGATTGGGAAGGGTGGGTTAGAATACCCAGGATACTAAGGGGAAAGATGGGAGAGGGACCAGGTGAACACTTGGGATTTGTGAGTATGAGGTTGAAAGTACAGAGGTGGGAAAGCTTTCATGGCAATATGACAGGAAAGGTCACTGGATTAGGGTGTTGGTTGAGGGGGCATTTGGGACAGGGTGCATCTGGAGCAGACTTCTAGGGAGTGTGTGAGCGTTCATCCTGTCATAATGTGTTGCATCAGTGAGTGGAGATCCACACAATGAGCAGGAAGGAGATGGACTCCTGTCTTTGGGAGGACTGATTTGCTTAGAAATAGACAGGTGGCCGTCTTTTAAGAGCAAGGATGGTTCCCAAGGGGGAGGACGAATCAGTGTGTCAAGACCTCTTGTTGCATGTAACTATGAATCTTGTCATCGAATGAGCCAAGCCAGGGGGTCGTCATGGGCCCCAGGGGAATGGGGAGGGAGAACAGAATAGATCAAATGGGGTATTTAGTGGTCAGTGGAAATGTTTTTCATTACCTTACAGTGATGGACACAGGACATGGTAAATATCATCAAAATTTATAAAAGTGTACCGTCTAAAATGGAAACCTTACTGTAAACCATTGACAATGTTTAGTAGCTATGTTTCACTATTTGTATATCAGTTATAACAATGCTACCATCCACATACAAAAAGGTTTTAATATGGGGTGAGGAAAGGGGGAGGAGGTTGGGTATATGGCAGTCTCTTGTATTCTGTGTGTGACTTTACTGTGACCTAAAACTTCTTTGAAAATTAAATGAAAAATAGTGAGACACTGGGGAGTGAGAGGGGGAAGGTGCCACTGTATAGACTGGACAACATATATTGCAGTGATAAAAGGCAAAATGACAAAAAAATTTTTTTAAATTATTTTCCCCACTTTTTGAATATCTCAATTATTTAATTTAATTTTATTTTTAGTCTTTTTATAAGTTTTCATGTATTTTCTCTCTCACATTTAATCTTATCATTATTATTTCATTTTCCTATTAATTGTATTTGGCTATTGTATTGCCTTCATCTTTAATGAAGCTTTGGATCACGGAAGGGTTACAGCTCTAGAGGGAGAGGATCATTGGTGGGGGGGGATGTCAGGGATGGGGGGTGCATGGGAGGAAGCTCACCTGAATATATATAGAAGGTATATAAAATTGTTCAAATGCTAACAGGGCATGGTCACAGTGGGTGGAGAATCACTCAATAAATGAGAGAATACTGAATTCCCATCCTAGAGAGCTCTGCCACAATCTCCAATGGAGCAGCAACAGTCTTCCAAGTGCAGGGGCAATGTCTTGGAAAGGAGCATGATCCACTGATGGGCTCTTGTTATTGATGACTAGTCTTAAGAGTCTTTGCTCTTGAAATCTAAACTTAGTGTATTGTTATGTGGTTCCTAAAGGTTGCCTCATGAGAGTCTTCTTGTTGCTCAAATGTGGCCTCTCTCTGAAGCCAAACTCAGCATATGAATGCAATACCTTCCTCCCAGGGTGGGATATGACTTCTGGGGGTGAGTCTCCCTGGCAGAGAGGGATTACTACCAAGGTGCCAACTGGCAATATGACTGGAAAAAGACCTCGAATAAAAGGGGGAAATGGTAAAGACAAATGAGTTCATATGGCTAAAGGACTTTAAAGTGAGTCGGGAGGTCATCCCAGAGGTAATGCTAATGGGATAATACTAAGAGGTAATACTAATAGGTAATCAGTAGGACTTCATAGGCTTCCAATGTGGATATCACCCCAAACAGAGGGCCTTCTGAGTGCTCTGAAGACACCCAGGTCCTATATCAGAGTGGATGGCTTCGGAGTTTGGTGCCTTATCAGTGGGCCCTACTGAGGAATCTGTGCTCCTGACAGTGACTGAATTGGACTCAAATATGTCTTCCCTACACATGGTCCCTCTGTCCCTTTCATTCAAACCCATATATGTGGTACTGGAGTTTGTAGGTGTACTTCCAGAGACTGGAGTCTTTGGGCTGCCCATGTGCCAACTGGGTCCAGAATCTCGGTTGAGCTGCAACTCCTACTCTACAGCTCAATGGACTCACCCAGGACACCTGGCAGGGAGATGTTGCTGGACAACGGCCATCCCAGGGAATGGAGAGAGTCTGCAGCTGCAGGCAGGATAATCCCATCCATCTTATCCATAAGATATAAGCCTCCTCTCACTTGGAGGTGGAGTGGACATCCCCATCCCAGACTCCTCAGGATTGGGGGAAGAGCTATGGACTAGAGTGGACTTACTGGTATTCTGTTATAGACATATTGTGATTCAAGCAATGGAAGAAATTACAACAGTAATGTGGAGCCAGTGGCCACTGAATGCTATGGGGGCAGGGAAAAGGAAAAAGCAGTTGTAATACAGGGCCTTTTTCGGGACTTGGGAATTATCCTGAGTGACACTGCAATGACAGACATAGGCCATTTTATATCATCATATAACATGCAGAACAGTGTGAGAGTGTGGTCTACAATGTGAGCTATGGTCCGTGCTTAATGGCAAAGCCCCAGGATGTATATATCTGTTGCAGGGGATGTGCCACACTAATGGAGGATGTTTATGTGGGAGGTTGTGGGGCCTGTGGGAGGTGGGGCATATTGGAATCCCTATAAATTTGTGTAACATTTATGTAATCTATGTATCTTTTAAAAACTATATTATTAAAAAAATAAAGAGTAAAAGTGTAAAATAAAAAAGTCCCACTGTGCCCTAATTGTCTCAATATATTTGCATCAGTGAAAACTGTTTCTCTTTGCTCTTTTTTCAAATTCAGAACTTCTAATAATGAGGAGACTTGAGTATCTGTTTAAAATTGTGAATGAACTTGAAGACCTCATATTGAATGACATAAGCCAGACACAAAAGGAAAAATATTGCATGATCTCACTTTTTGGTAATAATTAGAATAGACAAATCATAGAGTCAGAATCTAGACTATAGGTTCTTAGGAGATTGCATGCATATAGGAAATGGGAAATTAAGGTTTAAAATATAAAAGGTTCTCATCTGGAAACATGGAAATTATTGGTAATGGATGGTGATGAAGGTAGTACAACATTGTGACTGTAATTATAAGCTCTAAAATATATATATGAATGTGATTAAAAAGGGAAGTGCTACATTATGTAAATATGGTAACAGAATATATATTAAAGAAAATCCATTGAACTACACTACACAAACAGTGAAACCATGGAGTATAGTTAATATTACAATTATAAAAAGTGCTATCATGAATTGTACCAAATGTTCCAGACAAATGCAAGGTATTAATTATATAGTGGTATATAAGAATCCTGTGTTTTATGCATGATTGTCTGTCAACCAACAACATCTCTAATAAAGAAAAAATATAAAAAATAAAAGCATAGGAATAAAAAATAAATTGCAAATGAGACAATTGAAACTCTTTGTATCTTTGTACCTGGGAGTTACCTGGCTGCTGACATTTTCTATAGTTAAATGTGATTGCATAAAAGACAACAATTTGTAGTGAGCCCCAAATTGCCACACTCATCCCTCTCAGGCTTCAATTCACAAATGCTGCCTACAGTTTCTCCCTGACAGTTTACTCATTTCTATTTCAATAAAGAAGACCCTTCAGATATTTTTAACCTGCACATGGCTGCCTGCTGACTGTTCCTTGTGTTAACAGGATGAGTCAAAGATACTTATTTCTTTACTCAAATTCTAAAGCAATGTACCAATTTTCAGAATTACATAGTCTTTCCATCTTCCACAGTCAGTATATTTCTTATTTTTAAGGTGACCAACAACATCAACCCCTCTTTCTACTTCCAGATATACTATTGGCCTAAGACATCTTTACTCATTCTATAGACACTAATATTTATGTGTTTTCTTCCAAAATTATTAAGATCCATCCATGAGTACCTTATCATTGTGCTCATCACAGATGTTCATAAGTTATTATGGTATTTATAGTTATTTTACTGTTTCATTTTCAGGAAAAGTGGTAGATATAATTACCTTGGACTAAAATCCAACTGAAGATTTTAAGGCAAGTTATTAAATGAAGATGCTTCTTTTATGTATCAAAAAATAAATTGGTTAATGGGTAAGAAAATAAGAAGAAAGTGATAGGATATCAGTCATTTGATCCTCAGAACTACTTTGATCTTAGTGATGGGATCTCCAAGTCTTTATATTTGTCCTGAAGCACTTATTTTCCATTTCTTTGCTACGGTAACATTACAGTCATGGCTTCAGCTTTAGTTGATCTTCATGTTCCAGGTTAGAAATACGACTGCACCCATCCTTCTAGGACCTAGGAAATGTAAGATATAAATTTGTCAGAGGTATAAACCAAAAATAATACACTGGTGTTCTATGGTCCTTTAGTCCCTATTTGTACTATGAATGGCTATTAAGTCCTCAGTATGGCCAAGAGGTCACAGGCAGCTTCTCAAATACTGAACAGTTGAGAGGCAAGACCTTATTCTAGATGTATAGCAATGATGCACATTTATTCTACATCTTACAGAATATAAAGCTATAATCTTGGAAATGTAATTAGATGGAGTGAGCCAATTTTAAGGGAGAAAATAGACCATTTAGTATTAACCTTGTTTCCCCTTTTGTTATAGGTAATCACCTTTCTAACTTTAAATGTTGTACCAATTTGTGACCAGTAGTTTCAATGGTGAACAACAACAAACTTTCTTTTGTTGCTAAAAATTCATGCCTCTTGTGTGTTGCCTATACACATCTTAATTTTTAATGGAGTATCCTTAGGTAGTTTTTATTAATCTTAATATTTTAGTCTTCCTCCCTGTAAGAGATTAATGGTCTAGTACTGCATTGACATAAAGCTTGTAATAGGCAGAGATAAGAGAGATGATAAAGGAAGGAAAGAATGAGAATTTAAGAGATGGATTAAGATTGCTATAGTCTGTTTTCACTTTGCCATTTGAGTTGTTGCTCTGTCTATTTGAGTACAGAGTGAAGAGTTGTAGTGAATAAATAAATGACATGAATCCTCAGTGATAAGTGCATCTACATTGGTGTAGTGAGGATTCACTCAAGTATAACATAGCCTAAGCCAAATAATGCAATGATGTGTTTTATATCTTGTGTAAGAAATATTTTTCTACCCTGAGGTCATGAGAACATGCTCCTTTGTAAGCATCTAAAGCTATTATAATGTTGACTTTCATGTTGACTCCTTTTATCTACTTCACTTTTGTGTGTTGAGAGATGTGCGAAAATTTCATTCTATCCACAAACTATTTACTGAAAAGCATATATTATTAGTACTCTACTAACACACACTACTTATGTCTATATGAGCAAGTCAGTAGCTGTGACCATTTTTGTTTCACTGATCAATGTTTAATTCTGCAATCAAATCATGTAAATTCATATAATTTTAAATAAATTGTATTTGTAAAAATGATAATTAAAATTGAAATAATTTTATTTTCTTCATGACCAAAAATCTTCAAGGAAAGCAGAAAGAAATTGATGAACTTAAGATGTAGATTTTTAAAAGGAGATTTTTTTTCTTCCAAAAGGATAGATAATGCTGTAGAGAAATATGACAAGTCAGAATGGTATAAATATTATTACTTTATTGGATAGAATGAAGTTTTTCTAAGAGTAAATACCAAAAGACATATTTGACTTAGAAATTGTATTTACGAAGAGGCGCATTAAAATCATGATGTTTTGTATGAGCTTTTTTTAAAGATCCATTTTACTTATTTATTTCTTACCCCCTCATTGTTTTCACTTGCTGTCTGCTCTCTGTGTCTGCTTTTCTTATTTTATAGGAGGCACCAAGAACCAAAGCCAGGCCTTCCTATGTGGAAGGGAGGTATCCAATTGCTTGAGTCTCATCTGCTCCTTGCTTGTTGTGTCTATCATTGTGTTTCCTCCTTCTGTCATCTTGCTGTGTCATCTTATTGTGTCAACTCAGAGCAACATCTCACTGTCTTGCTCATTTTCATTAGGAGGCACTGGGAACTGAACCCAGGGCCTCCTATGTGGTAGGAAGGCACCCAACTTCTTAAGCCACATCTGCTTCCCTGTTTTGTATGACTTTCTAACTAGAGGAAAGTTGTACTTTTGTGATAACAAACATTTATATCATTAGAATCAATGTATTTGAGAAATCATGGCCAAATATAACTCAACTGACAGTAATCTCAAGGAAATAAAGATCGATGGATATTTGTTTACTTTGTTGAACAAAGCTTTATACACCAAATGTATAGTATTAACTGCAAAATTATAGTATTAATTGCAACAGAAGAATCTACCATATCCAAATCATATTTAGTGCCTAACCCATAATTAGACATTTTAACTTAGTGTAAATACCCCAGAATCCTAGAAGTTACTCTGTTCCTCTCTCTTTTCTTCATCTTTTCTTCCACCTTACAGGTAATATCACTCCTGACTAGAAATGCAAGGTCATAGCATGAATGCCCAAATATAATATTTAAATTCTTGTTAATAAAATTATTCAGAACATTGCCTGCCTGTTCTGAAGTTCCCCTTTCTGCAGTATCCTTCTAATAAGGGTTTCAATGTCCCAATTTATTAATAACAAACTTGGCCAGTTGACATTCTTTGGACAATAAAACATGAGTAAAACTTGAAAATGTAGATTTAAGACCTAATATTTCCATACTTATTTAGGTTATATATTCATTCTAGCATGAAAACAATACCATCACATAAACAGGGAGCTCCAACAGACTGGTTATAGAAGGTGTATGGCATGGAGAAAAGCCACAGTCAAAACAAAAGGGATGTGTGCCATAAGTGTTAAATAATCTGTGTTGTGCGAATACTTTCGCTGTCCTGATTTTGTGATAATCAGGGTAGGCTAAACATTTGCTATATTAGAGACCATTCATGTGTCCCCAGACCTAATTTTTCTCCGCAGGTGTTTTTGGAATGTTGGTGATAAACTAAACCTGATTTATTATATGACCATCCTGTATGGGAAATGACAGTAACTCTAGGTACCTTTGGTCAACCTTAAGAGATATAATGGGAGAACAGATGTGGCTCAAATGGTTGGAATCTATCTCCCATATGGAGGGACCTGGGTTTGGTCCCTGGGACCTCCTGGTAAAAATGAAAAAAGAAATATGTAGAAGGCATGTGGGCCACCAGGCCCTGTGTGCAGGTGCACCGCCAGGCCCTGCACGTGGGTGAGCCGCCAGGCTCTGCGAGTGGATAAGCCATCAGACCCCATGCACAGGTGTGCTGCCAGGCCCTGTTAGTGGGTGAGCCACCAAGCTCCATGTGTGGTTGGGCTGCCAGGCCCTGTGAGCCATGCAGCAACATGATGATATAACAGGAGACTGACACAAGGGAGAGCCAAGATGAGGCATACCAAAAAACCAGGAACTAAGGTGGCGCAGGTGAAAGGACGCCTCTCTCCCACATCAGAGGTTCCAAGGATCGAATTCCAGTGAAGATAAGAGGAGAAGGATGAGAAAAGAGGGCAGGAAACGGTCACAAAGTCGGCCAGCGAATGGACACAGAAACAGCAAAAAGAGGGGCGGGGGTAAAAATGGATAAAAGTAAATAAATAAATAAATAGATCCTTAAAAAATGGTAAAGGGGAGTAAGATACAGACTATAGTTAGTAGTAATATTTCGACGATGCTCTTTCATGATATGTTAACAAATGTTTCACAGCAATGCACGGTGTTTGTAGGGGAGTGATGTGTGGGAGCCCTGTATGATGTTATTCATGTTTGTTTTGTAAGTTCACAATGTTTGCTGAACACTTATAGTTTATGTATGTTCATGTATGAATGATATACTTCAATAAATTAAAAAAATAATAATCTGTGTTGCTCTGAACTCCAAGACAATATTTCTGGTTACTGCATTTTGACCTGTTTTTTGTTTCTGATTGATATAATACCAAACATTTTGTCAAGTCAGCAGTATCTACTTATACATACACAGCCCAGTGATAGATAAGCATTCCCTTGCCATTCTCATGAACATTTGGGGATCCCAGATTTATAATTTCCAATCTACTGACACAAATTACTTTCCAGCAAACAGATGACATGGAAGAGACCATTTACTATTCCTCTTCAACACATAGAGTTGGTATCACTGTTAATTATGTGCACAGTTTGGAAAGATTCTCTGCTTTCCCTGAATTGACATAGCATTGCATCTTCCTGCGTGTTTTCATCAAGTACAGCTCTGCCTATTGTGGCACTAGATCACTGTTGAGTGGCTGAACATTCCTGATGAGTAAATCGTTTCCCTGGTGAATTTTTCACCACCATCTTAATGTCAATTTAGGTGATGATCTTAATGGATAAGATGGAGCACACATTAAAGGGAGAGTAATTTGAAAAGATTTCAGAGAACTCAGATATAAACATGAAAATGAGAAGACAAAGTATTCATATAAAAATAGTTTAGTAGATGTAGCACTTTGAGGTAATTTTATGAATCTCAAAAAGAGAAAGATTATTCTTATAAACTAATCTATTTCTCTGAGTCTGACACCCTTTGATTGAATTAAATTCAGCCAAGGTGCCTTTGATTATATTATCTGTTAAGATTAGAACATTTTGATTCAACCAGGTCAGTACGGCATGACTCGGGTTAGGGCCCTGCCCTATTGCTGCATCTGATATAAATGGACAATCACTCAAGAAGAGTGGAAAAGAGAACACCTTCATTTTTTATTCTGCCATGTGACAGAAAGGAGAAAACACAGTGAAAGCCCTGGGGAGAGATGAACCATTTTGCCTGAGAGTTTACAGCTGACCTTGGGAAGAGAGGTGAGACTGATATAGGAAGCCCTGAGAGACAAGCAGTATACCAGCCTGCAGTTGAAATTGGGAAGAAGCAGAGCCTCAAGAGGAAGAGGAAATCCAGCTGGGAAGGCAGAGACCAAAGCCAGAGATTGGCAACCATTATGCTTCAACACGTGGTAACTGACTTTGGTGAGAAAGCAACTTTTGTAAGTTGGATTTTTATGACCTTGTAACTGTAAACCTTTACCACAAATAAATACCCTTTATAAAAGCCAAAAGATTTCTGTACTTTGCATCAGCAGCTCTTTAGTGAACTAATATAATATTTTCAGTTATGTTGTGAAAATAGTTTTTAGCACACAAACTGACTTCTTTAGATGATGTTTTAACCAGTGATGGTGTTTGTTTCTAGGACATGCACTTAAAAAGAACTAACTGTCTCAGTCTTGGCCCTTGATGGCCTTTAGGAAATCACAGCTGCTTAACTGTATTGATATCTAATGCCTTTTAAGCACAATGAATTGTCTTTATTACCAACAGTGAAGCACTACAGGGGCCAACTGTGGCATGGTGTGTGAATGTTATAAAAACATCATTGAGATACTTTTAAATGTAATGTTATATGAGATGGTCATATGATATGTACAAATTATGGTGAAATGTGCCCGTGGTAATAACAGTGTAAAGCTTGTAATTCATAATATTTATAACAAAATAATCATATACTTAGGAATAAACTTAAGTAAAGATGTAAAGGACTTATACACAGAAAACTAAACAATATTGTTAAAGGAAATCACAGAAGACCTAAATAAATGGAAGAATATTCCATGTTCATGGATTGGAAGATTAAACATCATTAAGATGCCTGTCCCACTCAAATTGGTTTACAGATTTAATGCAATCCCAATAAAAATTAAAACATTTTTTTACTGAATTGGAAAAGCTAACTATGAAATTTATTTTGAAGGGAAAGAGGCCCTGAATAGCCAAAATAGTTATTGAAAATGAAAACAAAATTGGATGAATCATGCTACCCGACTTTAAAGTATACTACAAAGCCACAATGATCAAAACTGCATGGTACAATTTCATTACTCCAAAAAGAAAGACTCCACACTCCTTAGAATTCCTTCCCCAGCCCTACATAACCACTAATCTAATTTCATCTTTAACAATAGATTTATACTTACAGTTTATGAAAACGGAATCATACAATATGTAGTACACTGTATCT
>JAQZBX010104465.1:0-10948 GCA_029593785.1 Cabassous unicinctus | reverse complement strand
TGCTAGCCATTCTGGAATTTGCATGGACCAAAACTGCTTTTGTTTCTCTTTGTTCCCCAACTCCTGGGAGAAAATCAGCACCACATGAGTGAGTCCCTGGCCGCATTTTGATAACTTAAGATGAGCATTTTTAAAGGTTACGAATAGGTTGAACCAAATATCAAAGAAAAGCTTTTAAAAAAATATGCCAGAGAGATAAATTGGGCATCAGAGCAAATTCACCAACATATTCAGATGCTTAAACATCAGCAAAAAATTCCAAACCATACTAGGAAACAGGAAGAGATGACCCAGAAAAAAGAACAAACCTAATAACCTGAAGAGATACAGGATTTCAGACAATTAATAAACAATTATTACACAATTCTCCAAAATCAATTCAAAGAATTGAAAGAAAATATTACTAAATAGATAAAGGATATTAATAAGACACTGGGTGAGCATAAAGAACAATTTGAAAGCCTGAAAAGAGAAGTTATAGACCTTATGGGAATGAAAGACACTATGTATGAGAAAAAAATACATTAGAGGCCAATTAGAGCAGATTTGAATTGCTTGAAGGCAGAATTAGTGATTTCAAAGACAAAACAACTGAACTGGAAAAAACAGGAGAACAGAAAGAGAAAAGAGTGAAAAAAAATGGAACAGAGATTCGGGGAATTGAATAACAATGCAAAATGCACAAACATTTGCATAATTCATTTCCCAGAAGAAGAGAATGGAAAAGGGGCAGAAAGAATATTTCAGGAAATAATGATAGAAAACTTCCCTACCCTTATGAAAGACATAAATAGCAATATCCAAGAAGGAAAACAAACTGAAAACAGAATAAATCCAAATAGACCTACCCTGAGACACCTACTATTCAGAATGAAAAATATATGAGATTAAGAGAGGATTTTGAAGGTAGCAAGAGAAAAGCAAAGTATTGCATACAAAGAACCTCAATAAGATTAAGTGCTGACCTCTCATCAGAAACCATGGAGACAAGAAGAAAATGGTATGATGTATTTAAGTTATTGAAAGAGAAAAAAAAATGTTAGTTGAGAATTCTGTATCTGACAAAGTGGTCCATCAAAGATGAGACTGAGTTCCAAGAATTCACAGACAAACAAAAACTGAGAGAATATGTTACCAAAAGACAAAAATTGCAAGAGATACTAAAGGAAGTGCTGCAGCCTGAAAGGAAAAATAAACAAAGGTGAGAGACTTGACAAAGCTTACAAAAATGAAGATTTTTAGGAAAAGTAAATTAGAGGGTTAAAAGACAGACAATAGTAGAATATGACAACATAAAGCCAAAGGACAAAATGGATGAAGTATGAAATGCCTTTAAAGTAATATCATTGAATGTTAACAGTTTGAATTCCCCAATCAAAAACATAGTTTGATAGAATGGATAAAAAATGAGCCATCTATATGTTGTCTACAAGAGACTCACCTCAGATGGAAGGACACAACCAGGTTAAAAGTCAAAGTTTGGAAAAAGTTATTCCATGCAAACAGTAATTAAAAGAGTGATAGTAGTGATACTAATATCAGACAAAATAGATTTTTCAGTGAAAAACTTTTATGAGGGATGATGAAAGTCATTATATACTAATAAAAGGGACAATGTACACAGAAGAAATAAATATACAAAATATTTATGCACCTAACATGATAGCCCCAAGTTGCAAGAGACACACCCTGGCAAAGCTGAAGTGAGAAATAGAGATTTCTACAATAATATTTGGAGACTACAATATACTACTATCAGTATTGGATATAACATCTGAACAGAGGATAAATAAAGAAACAGAGAGCTTGAATAATATGATAAATGAACTAGACCTAACAGATTTCTACACAGCATTTCACCCAAAAAACATCAGTATATACATTCTTTTCAAGTGATAATGGATCCTTATACAGGACAGACTGTATATTGGGTCATAAGAAAGTCTCAATAAATTTACTTTTTAAAATCTTTTGTTTATTTTTAAAGAAGCTTTAGATAAATAAATGTTACATAAAACATTACAAAAAAGTTTAGGGGATTCCCATATGTTCCTCCCCCTTCCCCTCCCACTCTTTCTCATATTAGCAACATCTTTCATTAGCATGGCATATTTGTTAAAATTGATGAACACATATTGAAGACTTGATACTAACCATGGACTATAGTTTATATTTTACATTCTGCCCATCATAATTTTATAGGCCTGGATCAGATATTGCAATGTAATGCACAACAATTCCAATGTCCCCAAAATGTCCCTATGTTACACGTATTTTTCCCTCTCCCTCCCCTCAGAACCTCTGGTGGCCACTGCCTTTATATCAATGATAAAAGTTCTTCCATTACTAGAATAATAAGTCTATAATAGAATAATAAGCCTACTTTAGTCCACTGTTGATTCCCTAATCTTGAAGGTTTTGGAATGGTGATGCCCACACTGTTTCTAATTGAGAGGGGGCTTAGATCCCAAGGGGACGATGGATGGAATTATCTTGCTTGTAGTTGCAGACACTCTCTCTTCCATGGGATGGGTGTTGTGCATCTTCATATCATTGTTAATTGCCCTGAAAGAGTCCAATGAACTAGAGAGTAAGTCTTAGAACTCTGCTGAGATTGAAGACTCAAATGGCACATGAACAGGTCAAAGATTTAAGTCCCTGGGATATATATTTCACAGGTATAGTGCTTATTAAGGTTCAAATAAAAGTGGCAGAAGAGACATGTGTAGGGAAAATATAATTAAATCTATCTCTCTTACACTGGGGAGCATAAATCCCAAAGTAAGACCCACTGACAAGGTGTCAAGTTCCTGAGCTTGTCTGCACTGTGTCTGGATATATGCACAGGACTCAGGAACACCACTGTTTGAGGCACTGTTTACTGCCGCCGTCAATGAGATCCTGCTGAGATGTGCATAAGCATAACCTCTGGAATGACCTCTCTACTCACTTTGCAATTTCTTAGCCATAAAAACTCATTTGTACTTAACATTTCCCCATTTTGGTCAAGGTCTTTTCTCTTTTTCCATCCATTGTCCTCTCCTGGAAACTCATCAAGACCTTAACTGGAATTTCATCAGGCTCCTGGTTTGCAGCCTACCTGTGGAACCTGGACTTGTGCACCCCCACAGTTATGTGAGAGACTTATAAAATCTCATATTTACAGATACCTCCTGTTGATACTGTTTCCCTAGAGAACACTCACAAATACACATATGAACCACATACACTGAACCAGGAAAAAATAGAAGCCGGCATTTGATATTGATGACTGTACTTATGAACCCTTACTTTTGAAATTGAAACTTAGCCTAGTATTACAGGGTACCTAAGAGTTACCTCCAGAAAACCTCTTTGGTGATAAAATGTGGCCTCTGTCTAAGCCGAACTTAACATATAAATGCACTACCTTCCCCCCAGCATGGGGCAAGACTCCTAAGGATGAGCCTCCCTGTCATTGAGGGATTACTATCAAGCACCAACTAGCAATGAAACTGGAGAAAGACTTTGACCAAAAGGGGGAAAGGTAAAAACAAATGAGTTTATATGGCTATGAGACTTCAAAGTGAGTTGGGGTGTCATTCCAGAGGTTACACTTATGCATGCCTCAGCAGGATCTCATTAACTGCCAAAGTAAAGGCTACTTCCTGAGGGCTCTGGAGACATCCAGACATTATAGTCAGGTCAGATAGCTCAGGGGTTTGTTGCCTTGCCAGTGGGCCTTACTTTGGAATTTATGTTACCTGGTGTGACAGATTTGAACTCAGTTGTTTCTTCCCTCCACATGGCTCTTCTGATCCTTCTATCTGAACCTATAATGAGTAGTAAAGTTGATAGGTGTACATCCAAGAGACTTAAACATTTGAGATTTCCTTGTACCAGGAGGGCCCTGAATCCCAACGGCGTTGCAACACCTCTTCTCCAGTTCACTGGACTCATCCAGGACAAGTAACAAGGAGATGCTGATGGATAATGACCATCCCAAGGAACAGAGACAGTCTACAAATGCAAACAAGAGAGTCCCATCCATTGGCCCTATGGGATCACAGCCCTCTCTCAATTAGAAGGGGAGTGGTGATCACCATTACAGAATCCTCAGGATTGGGGAATGAACTATGGGCTAAAGTAGACTTATTGATATTCCACTATAAACTTATTGTGATTCTAGCAATGTAAGAACTTATATCATTGATATGGAGGCAGTAGCCCCTGGAGGTTCTGAGAGGAGGGAGAGGGAAAAACAGGTGTAATATGGGGACATTCTGGGGATTTAGGAATTGTCCTGAATGACATCGCAATGAGAGATATAGGCCATTATATATCTTGCCACATCCTACAAAATTGTTCAGGAAAGAGTGTAAACTATAAGGTAAACTATCTTTATGTAACCGTTATGTAATCTAAGTATCTTATATATATATATAATGTATATATATATATAAAACCTTAACAAACCAATCAGAAGTGCTGAGATTGAAACAGTCATCAAAAACCTCCCAAAGATGAAAAATCTGGGACCATATGATATCAAGGTGAATTTTACCAATAATTCAACACAATCTAATGACAATCTTGCACAAGCTCTTCCAAAAAATTGAACAGGAAGGAATGCTACCTCAATATGATAAAATGCATATATGGATAACCTACAACTAGGATTTTACTCAAGAGTGAAAGATTGAAAGCTTTCCCACTGTGCTTGAGAATGATAGAGGGATGCCCACTGTCACCATTAATATTCAATATTGTACTAGATGTGCGAGCTAGAACAATTAGGCTAGATAAAGAAAGAAAAGGCACTCAGATAGGAAAGAAATGAGTAAAACTTTCACTATTCACTGATGATAAGATCCTATATCTAGAAAATCCTGAAAAATTCACAACAAAGCTACTAGAATTAATAGACAAATTCAGCAAAGTGGTGGGATACAAGAATAAATGCAAAAATCAATAGCGTTTCTATACACTGCTGATATGCAATTTGAGGAGGGAATTAGAAAAAAATTCCATTTATAATAGTAATTAAAACAATCAAATATTTAAGAATAAACTTAACCAAGGATGTAAAGGGCCTGCATTCAGAAAACTACAAAACATTCCTAAAAGAAGCTAAAGAAGAATTAAATAAAAGGAAGGACATTCCTGTTCATGTATTAGAAGGCTCAATATCATTAAGATGTTAATTCTACCCAAAATGATTTCATATTCAACACACTCCCAATAAAGATCCCATCAAACTTATTTGCAGAAATGGAAAAGTGAATAATCAAATTTGTTTTGAAGGGTAAGCGGCCCCAAATATCCAAACTGTTTTATAAAAGAAGAACAAAGTTGGAGTATTCTCACTTCATTACTTTAAAACATAATATTTAGCTACATTGAAAAAAATGCATGGGACTGGCATAATGCATAATGACACATATATTGACCAATGGAAAAGAAATGAGAACTCAGAAACAGATCCTCACATCTACAGTCAAGTGATTTTTGACAAGGCTGTCAAGCCTACCCAGCTGGGCCAGAACATTCAATTCAACAAATGGTGCTATGAGAAGTAGATAGGCATATCCAAAAAAAAGTAAGAGGACTCCAAACTCACACCTCATACAAAAATTAACTCAAAATGAATCAAGGACATAAATATAAAAGCAACGACCAAAAAGCTTCTAGAAGAATATTTAGGAAAACATATTCAAGATGGTAGGCGGTAGTTTCTTAAACCATACACCCAAAGAACAAGCAACAAATGAAATAATAGATATATGGAACCTCCTTAAAATTAAACAGTTTTGCACCTCAAAGGACTTCATCAAAAAGGTGTAAAGACAGCTGAGTCAATGGAGAAAATATTTGGCAGTCACATATCTGATAAGGGTTTAATATCCATGATATATAAAGAGATCATACAACTCAACAACAAAGAAAAAAAAACAAAGTACCTAATTAAAAAATGGCCAAAAGACTCAAGATGACATTTGTCCAAAACGCAAATACAAATGGCGAAGTAACACATTAAAATATTTCAACATCACTAGCGTGTAGGGAAATGCAAATCAAAACTACAATGAGATATCATTTCACACTTATCAAACTGACTGCTATTAAAAAGTCATTAAATGTTGGAGAAGATGTGGAGCGATAAGAATGCTTATTCACTGTAGGTGGGAATATAGAATGTTACAGCCACTGTGGAGGACTGTTTAGCAGTTCCTAGGGATGTTGATTTTAGATTTGCCGTGGAACACAGCAATACCATTAGTAGGCATATACCCAGAAGGCCTGAGGGCAGGGACATGAACAAACATCTGCACACCAATGTCCATAATGGCATTAGTCATGATTGCCAGAAGTTAGAAACAACCCAGGTGTCCAACTTACGAAAGGATAAACAAATTGTCGTGTATACACATGATGAAATATTATGCAGCAGTAAGAATAAATGAAGTTGCAAAGCATATGACAAATGGATAAACCTGGAAAATATTATATTGAGTGAAGCAAGTAAGACACAAAAGGACAAATTCTGTATGATTGTGCAATATGAACTAAATATATTTTGTAAACTCATGAATTAATAATTAGAATATAGGTCGCTAGAAAAATAGAATGAAGGTAGAGAATGAAACTCAGATGCTTGAGCTGTGCAGAATTGGTTAAAACGTTGTTTGTAAAACTTTGAAAAGGAATGGAAATGGTGAGAAAATATCATGGTGTTTTTGACTATCAGAGCTATTGTATGGGTATGACAGTGGTTAAAAGGGAAAGCCTTAGGGCATTTATATTACTAGAAGGAAAGCTAAAAAATGTCACATAGGACTGTATAGCATAAGGAAACCTCATGTAAAATATGAATATGGGTGATGTTGCATATATGACTGATTTTCAAAAATTTAAATACAAATGAACAAGAGAGAATGAAACAGAATAGCAGCTATGTACAGTAGGGGAAACATAAAAAGATTGAGTGGTGATGAATTTTGTTTATTCGGATGCTTGATTTTTGTTTATTATTAATACTGGAATAAAGAAAATACTCTAAAAATGATTGAAGTGATGAATGCACAAATATGTGATTATAACAAATACCATTGATTGTAAATATTGGATGGATCTATCCTTAATAATATGTATCAGTATAATTAATTTATTAAGAAAAATTAACTCATCAATAGTAAATATTAAAGCATAAATCTTTAGAGACAAAAGGGAAAATAAAGTACATGGAATTTTTACCAGGTGCTGTGTATTTCCCATTGCAGAGGTCTTCCTCACTGCCTTCTGCTTAAATAACCCACATATTTATGTCTACTGGTTCAGATACCCCTAAATGTCCCTTTGTCTTTCAATGTATGGGCAACACAGGTGAACAAAATATTAACTTGGTAACTGTTAATACAGTAAATTGAGTAAAATAATTAAATAATTAAATAAGATGATGTATTTGAGCAATACTTGATTTATAATGAGTACCAAGTGATAGGTGCTATTAATTACTATTATTTTTTATTATTGTCCTCCTCTATTAGAAGCTTAGGGATTATTAGCCATAGCAAAAAACACATGTACATAATTTCAGGAAATACATTCTAAGAGCAACAATGCCTGCTTCTTCACAGATTTTTGGGACTTTCTATTTTTAAACTATATATGGCTACAATAAGTATATTACTCAATGTTTGGTCACATTTTAAATTTGTTATTGAATTAAAGAAACATGATTAAAATTTTTATTTTTTATGAGTAATCATATTTAACCCATTTTTGACTTTTTGAATGTAATGCTATTGCTTCAAAGAGCTATGACATAAGCTGAGAGTGGCTATGATGAAAATATATAAAAATTGAAAATTCTATGAACTAGGTAATAACAGACTGGTACATCAAATCCCTAAAATTTAAAATTAACAAACTTTGAAAAACTCAGTGGTTATCTTATTTCATTCAGCAAGTTTTAAACTCATAAAATGATTTTCCAAAGAGAACTTACAGGATACCAATATATTTTTATTTACAAGGCCTGAGTCAGCTTATGGATCATAAATACATAATGACATCTTAAGGAAAACTAGAATGTTTTATGAATTTTCCTACTAAGGATGAAATCAGAAGGACATATGCTCTTTTACAATATGAGACAAACATTTAAGCTAATATCTTTATGAAAAATGGTGAAGAGCCAGGATGTCTATAGTGAGTCTTATCAGTCAGAGTTCTCTAGTAAAACAGAATAAATAGTAAATATTCATACTATATATATGTATTTGTATACACACACATGTAGAAAGAGAGAGATTTGTTTAAGGAATTGGCACGTGTGTTTGTGGGTGCTGCAATTTCAAAATCCATAGGGAAGGCCTGCAAGTTGGAAACTTGGCAAAAGTTGATGCTGCAGCCCTGAGGCAGAATTTCTTCTTCTCCAGGAAACTTCAGTTTTTGCTCTTATATAACTCCATTAAGAGTTTGAAGGAGGCCTGCCCACGTTATGAAATTTAATCCCTTTACTTCAAGTCAACTGATTGTAGATGTTAATCACACCTTCAAAATATCTTGACAGTGACATCTAGATTAGTGTTTGACCAAACAACTAGGCAATAGAGTCTAGCCAAGTTGACATATAAAAGTAATCAGCACAGCCCAACTCTTGTCAACATGGCAACTATACACATTTCTTTAAACCATTCTTAACCTTCAAATAAAGACAAAGACCAACTAACATGAAAAACTATCCTATATACAACTGAAATGCACTAACTTCTTCCCTAAAAGAGAACACAAATTTCTTGGTGATGTTCACTCTTCTGCTTAAATATTATGGTGTAAATCTCATAATACTTAAATACTATGATGTAAAGTTAATAGATATTTTGTTTTATGATAAGGGGATAAGATAGGGAGGAAACACACACATATATATGTAAATACATATATAACAAGATGAGGATGAAATATTTATAACAATGCTATGTGAAATACCATGATGTTGGTTAAGACATTCTGTAAGTTCACAGATGGGAGTTCTGGCAGAAGCATTGCATGCAGTGAAGACAAATATGTACCAATAGTATCCATTCCAGTAAAAAAATGGCTGCCTCTTCCATGATGGAAGTAGTTCAATGTGATCAAACTGCCACCAGAAACCTGACTGATTAACCTGGACTATGGTGCCAAATTGGTGAGTCAGTGTTGAACTCTTATGCTGCCAGATTGGGCACTTAGCAGTGGCTGTAGCCGGGTCAGTCTTTGTGAATGGAAGTCCAAGTTGCTGAGTCCATGAATAGCCTCCCTCCCTGCCAATATGCTCACTTTGTTCTTGAGCCCATTGAGCAATGGCAGGAGTGGATAGGGAAAGAGAATAACTGATAGCTACATAATGGTTAATCCATTCTACATGATTATTAAAATCCTCTTCTGCCAAGGTCACCCTACAGTGAGCATTCATATGGTACTCACATATCGTCACAATTTTTGCACATTCATAGAGGTTTCTTCACATACTTCCTCCCCAAATTCCCTTGTCACTGATTTTCTAATCACGTTCCCTCAAAGTCCCTGAAATTCTAGTCAAACAATGGTTTTAGTCCATAAACCAGTACACAATTCCTCATCTGATCTTTTCTCCTGCCAAGGAAAATGAACAACTAGGCACACTGTTTAAATTCTACCCACTGTGTGATCAATGGTGTTTAAGTTCAGATCTATCACAGAGTGGGTCAAGTGGGTCCTCAAACTCATCCTGTAGTTATTTTTTCCAGTTCAAGGAAGATAACTGAAATATACATTCTCAGCAAATGACAGAATCACCACATTGTTTCTCTGACCTGTGGAGTGAGGGCTATAATGAAAAGAAAGGCCAGGTGAAAGACAGTGGAAATGCCTCTACCTAGTAAAAGAATAATCTAAAACATCAACGAATTCCTGGATGGATGGGAAATATCAGTGCCACCATCAAGGCCTTGGAGAATGCAGGAGTGGTTATTCCCACCACATTCCCATTCTACTTACCTAATTAGCTTATGGAGAAAATATGTGGACTTTAGAGAATAAGCCGCCAGGTGGTGATTCCAATAGCTGCTCCTGTTCCAGATGTGGTTTCAGTACTTAAGAAAATTAACACATCCTGTGGTACTTGGTATGAAGCTATTGATCTGACAAATGCTTTTTATTGATACCTGCTAGAAAAGACTTCCAAAAGCTGTATGCTTTCAGGTTGAAAGGACACCAATATGACTTCAATGCCTTACCTCAAGGATAAATTAACTCTCTAGCACTATGTCATAACTTAGCAGAGATCTTAATTGCCTTTCCCTTCCACCAGCCACCACGCAGGTCAATTGCATTGATATTATTCTGATTGCACTTAGAGAGCAAGAATTAGCAACTACTATAGACTTAATGGAATACATTTGCATGTTATGAGTTGTGAATTAAATCTAATAATCTGGGTCCTTCCACCTTGGTGAAATCTCTAGGAGCTGAGTGGTGTGGAGGATAGCCAGCTATACCTTATAAGGTGAAGGATAAGTTGTTGCACTGGGATACTCCTACGATAAAAGAGGGCATAATGCTTAGTGTGCCTCTTTGGATTTTGTAGGCAACATGTTGCTCATTTGGGTGTGCTACTTGAGCCCATTTATGGAATGATGAAAAAATATGCTAGTTTTGAGGGAGACTCAGACCAAGAGAAGGCTCTGTAAAATGTCTATGCTGCCATAAACTCTGTTCTTCCACTTGGGATATATGATCTAGCAGATCCAATGGGCTAGTGCCCATTTGAGTTTGTACCCCCTCTCAATACCAAAATCATATGTATTGTAGGAACTGGCAAGTCTGAAATTCAGAAGGCAAGTTAGCAAGCTGGGGACTCTTCATTTTACTGACATTCCTTTCTTGAGTCTGACATTTATAAGGCAGTTTGGCAGGCTGGAAAGTCAGTAGGGGCTGATGTAGT
>JAQZBX010104464.1:0-10942 GCA_029593785.1 Cabassous unicinctus | reverse complement strand
CTTCAAGAATATCAATAAAATTGACAAATGCTCAGCAAGACTAACAAAGTACAAGACAGAACAGATGCAAATACACAAAATAAGGAATTAGAAAGGGGATATCACTACTGACCCCACAGAAATAAAGAGTATCATAAGAGGATACTTTGAAAAATTATATGACAACAAGAATGATAATTTAGAGGAAATGGACAAGTTTCTAGAAACTCACAAACAGCCTACATTGATGAAAGAAGAAATTGATGAACTCAACAGTCCAATTACAAGTAAAGAGATAGACTAAGTCATCAAAAACCTCCCAACTAAGAAGAGCCCAGGACCAGACGGCTTCACAGCTGAATTCTACCAAACATTCTGTAAAGAGCTAACACCAATTCTGCTTAAGCTCTTCCAAAAAATAGAAGTAGAAGGAATATTGCCTAACTCATTCTACGATGCTAACATTACCCTAATACCAAAACCAAACAAAGACACTACAAGAAAGGAAAATTACAGACCAATTTCTCTAATGAACCTAGATGCTAAAATCTTCAACAAAATACTTGCTAATCACATTCAACAGCATATCAAAAGGATTATACACCATGACCAAGTGGGTTTCTTCCCGGGTATGCAAGGATGGTTCAATATAAGAAAATCAATCAATGTAATACACCTTATAAACAGATTGAAAGAAAAAAATCACATGATCATCTCTATAGATGCAGTAAAAGCATTTGAAAAAATACAGCACTCTTTACTGATAAAAATACTACAAAAGACAGGAATAGAAGGAAACTTTCTGAATATGATAAAGGGTATATATGAAAAACCCAAAGCCAACATAATTTTCAATGGTGAAATCCTAAAAGCCTTCCCTCTGAGATCGGGAACAAGATAAATTTGCCCACTATCACCACTCCTATTTAACATTGTCTTAGAAGTACTTGCGCAAGCACTGAGGCAAGAAAAGAACATAAAAGGTATCCAGATTGGAAAGGAAGAAGTAAAAATTTCATTATTTGCAGACGACATGATCCTATATATAGAAAGCCCTGAGAAATCTACAACAAAGCTTCTAGAACTTATAAAGTAGTTCAGTAATGTTGCAGTCTACAAGATCAATGCTCAAAAATCAGTAGCATTTCTGTATACCAATAGTGAGTAATCTGTGGAGTATATCAAGAAAAAAATACCATTTACAATAGTAAGTAAAAGAATCAAATACCTAGGAATAAATTTAACTAAAGATGTAAAGGACTTATATACAGAAAACTACACAACACTGTTAAAGGAAATCAAAGAAGACTTAAATAAATGGGAAAATATTCCCTGTTCATGGATAGGAAGACTAAACATCATCAAGATGTCTATCCTACCCAAACTAATCTACCGATTTAATGAAATCCCAATAAGAATCAACACTGTACTTTTTAAGGAATTGGAAAAACTAACCACAAAATATATTTGGAGATGTAAGAGGCCCCGAATTGCCAAACACATTGAAAAAGAAAAATGAAGTTGGAGGTATCACATTACCTGTATTTAAAACATACCACAAAGCTACAGTGATCAAACCCACATGGTATTGGCACAAGGATAGACCTACTGACCAATGGAACTGAATTGAGAGTTCTGATATTGATCCTTGTGTATACTGTCATCTGATATTCGACAAGGCCATGAAGCCCACTCAGTTGGGAGAGAATCGCCTCTTTAACAAGTGGTGCTTGGAGAACTGGATATCCATATCCAAAAGAATGAGAGAAGAATACCATCTCACACCTTATACAAAAATCAACTCCAGATGGATCAAAGATCTAAATATAAGAGCCAAAACCATAAAGACCTTGGAAGATAATGTAGGGCAGCATCTACATGACCTTGTAATAGGAAATGGTTTCATGAACATCACAGCCAAAGCATCAGCAGCAAGAGAAAAAATGGATAAATAGGATCTCCTCAAAATTAAAAACTTCTGCACCTGAAAGGATGTTATTAAGAAAATAAAAAGGCAGCCTACCCAATGGGAGAAAATATTTGGCAACCACATATCTGATAGGAGCCTAATATCCTGTATATATAAAGAAATCCTACACCTCAAAAATAAAAAGACAAAAAACCCATTTAAAAAATGGGTAAGTGACCTGAAAAGACACATCTCCAAGGAAGAAATACAAATGGCTAAAAAGCACATGAAAAAATGCTCGACATCACTAGCTATTAGGGAAATGCAAATAAAAACCACAATGAGATACCTTCTTACACCCATCAGAATGGCAGCTATTAAAAAAACAGCAGAATATAAGTGTTGGAGAGGATGTGGAGGAATAGGAACCCTCATCCACTGCTGGTGGGATTGTGGAATGGTCCAGCCACTGTGGAGGACAGTTTGGTGATTCTTCAGAAAACTAACAATAGATCTTCCATATGATCCAGCAATTCCACTACTGGGTATATACTCAGAAGAATTGAAAGCAAAGACACAAACAGATATATGCACACCAATGTTCTTAGCGGCATTGTTCACAATTGCCAAAAGTTAGAATCAGCCCCAGTGCCCATCAACAGATGAATGGATAAGCAAAATGTGGCACATACATACAATGGAATATTACTCAGCTGTTAGAAGGAATAAAGTGCTAACACGTGGATGAATCTTGAAGACCTTATGTTGAGTGAAGCAAGCCAAGAATTGAAGGATGAACAGTTTATGACCTCATTGATTTGAATTGAAGAAAGTTAACAGTCTCTGAGAACCACTGTCTGAAAGGGAGAGAGAGAGAAGGGTAGGTTGTGAGCCATCACCCATATGGACATAATCAGTGGTAAAGTGATAGAGTATAGTTACATATTGAAGGATATGACAGGTGGGTAGAGATATTACTGGGTTTGGTGGTGTAGGGTTAACAGGTGGGTAGATTTGGAAGGGCAGGTTAGAATACCCAGGGTATGTAACTATGAATCTTGTAATCCCATGAGCCAAGACAGGGGAGTGTCATATGCCCCAGGGGGTGGGGAGGAAGGAACAAAAAAGATCAAATGGGGTATTAAGTGGTCATGGGAAATGTTCTTCATTACCTTACAGTAATGGACACAGGACATGGTAAATAACATCAAAAAATATTAAACTGTACCGTCTAAAATGTAAACTATACTGCAAACCATTGACAATATTTAGTAGCTATGTTTCACTATCTGTATAACAGTTATAACAATGCTACCATTGACAAAAAAAAAATAGTTTTAATATGGGGTGGGGAAGGGAGAGGGAGTTTGGATATATGGGATTCTCTCGTATTCCGTGTGTGACTTTGCTGTGGCATGAAACTTCTTTGAAAATTAAATCAAAATTTGGGAGACACTGGGGAATGAGAGGGGGAAGATATCACGGTACACACTGGACATCCAAAAATGCAGTGATAAAAGAAGAAAAAAAATAATAATAATAATTTAAAAACAAAAACACTTTTTTTTGTTTTTTTCCATTTTCTTTTTTTGAATGTTCCAATCCATTAATTATATTTTATTTTTAGTTATTTTTTTTTCTGAATTTCCTTTTATTTTATCTCTTGCATTTAAGTTTATCACTATTATTTCATTTTCCTATTAATTGTATTTGGTTATTATATGGGCTTCAACTTCAAGGAAGGTCTAGGTCACAGAAGGGTTACAATGAGGGCTGCAGAGGATCATTGGTGGGGATGTCTGGGATGCGGGATTCATGGGAGTAAGTTCATCTGAACATACATGAAAATTATATAAAATTGTTCAAATGATCGAGGGATGGAGCATGGTCATGGTGGATAGACAATCACTCAATAAATAAGAGAATACTGAATTCCCAGCTGGGAGAGCTCTGCCACATTCTCCAAGGGAGCAGCAACAGTCCCCCGAGTGCAGGGGCAGGTCTGGCAAAAGAGGAGGACCCACTGTTGGGATCTTGTTATTGATGACTAGCCTTAGGAGTCTATGCTCTTGTAATTGAAACTTGGCCTACGGCTATGGGGTGCCTAAGGGTTGCCACCTGAGAGCCTCCTTGTTACTCAAATGTGGCCTTTCTCTAAGCCAAACTCAGCATATGAATGCATTACCTTCCCCCAATGAGGGACTAATACCAAGTGCCAGCTGGAAACACAACTGGAAAAAAAAAACATTGAATAAAAAGGGGAAAAGGTAAAGACAAATAAGTTCATGTGGCTAAGAGACTTCAAGGAGAGTCAGGAGGTCATCCCAGAGGTAACGCTTACGCACACCTCAGTAGGATCTCATAGAACACCAAAGTGTTTATCACCCCACACAGAGGGAATCCTGAGGGCTCTGGAGACACCCAGGTCCTATATAAGGGGGGATAGCCCCAGAGATTGATGCCTTATCAGTGGGCTCTACTTTGGAATCTGTGCTCCTGAGAGTGACAGAGTTGGACTCAAATAGGTCCTCCCTGCACATGGTCCATCAGTCCCTTCTATTCAAACCTATATGTGAGGCTGGAGTTTGTAGGTGTACTTCCAGAGACTGGAGCCTCTGACCTGTCTATGTGCCAGCTGCGCCTGGAATCTCGGTGGAGCTGCAACTCCTACTCTACAGCTCAATGGACTCACCCAAGTCACCTGGTGAGGAGACGACGATGATGGACAATGGCCATCCCAGGGAATGGAGAGAGCCTGCAGCTGAAGGCAGGATAATCCCATCCACCATATACATGGGATATAAGCCCACTCTCACTTGGAGATGGAGTGGACATCACCATTCCAGTCCCCTCAGGATTGGGGGAAGAGCCATTGACTAGAGTGGACTCAATGGTATTCTGTTGTAGAGATATTGGTATTCAAGCAATGGAAGAAATTATAACAGTGAGGTGAAGCCAGTGGCCACTAGATGCTTTCAGGGCAGAGAGGGGAATGGCAGTTGTAATACAGGGGCTCTTTCAGGACTTGGGGGCTGTCCTGAATGACATTGTGGTGACAGATATTGGCCATTTTAGAGCAGAATATACCATGCAGAACTGTGTGGAAGAGAGTGTGGCCTATGATGTAAACTGTGGTCTATGCTTAGTGGCAAAGCCCCAGGATGTGTATATCCATTGCAGGTGATGCGGCACACTAATGAAAGAGGTTTATGTGAGATGTTATGGGAGGTATGGGAGGTGGAGATCACGGGAATCCCTGTAATTTTTTGTGTAACATCTATGTAATCTAAGCATCTTTTAAAATATATATGAAAAAATTAAAAATGAAATTAAAAAAAGAGGATACAGTGGAATCAAGCTGCTGCCATTCTGTAATTGTGAGCAGCTGTTTGCTGTAGAAATGGAGAAAAGTAGCAGGTCAAAAGGAGGTGAAACAGCACAAAAAGTTCCCAAGACACAGAATGGTTATTAATTAAAAATAGTATTGCTATTGCAGACTTTCCAGCTCATAGTGATATGCTTACATAACCAATAGTAAGTGGAGAGTCAAAACAATATGACAAAATTCATTCTTTTGCGTATTAGAATCCAGAGCTTTGGAAAATATTCTCTGCTGTGTTTCTAATCATGTATATGGCCACAATGATGGGAAACCTACTCATTGTGATAAGCATGACCACAAGTCAGAGTCTGAGATCACCAATGAATTTTTTCCTTACTTCCCTTTTCCTGGTGGATGTCACCTACTCTTCCATCATTGCCCCCAACATGATTGTGGACTCCCTCTCTGAGAGCACTACCATCTCCTTGGAAGGCTGCATGATCCACCTCTTTGCAAAACATTTCTATGGTAATATGGGGATCATCCATCTCATCGTTATGGCCTATGACCACTACATGGCCATATGTAAGCCCCTGGACTACCAGACCATCATGAGTCCTCAGTTGTGCTGCCAGCTGGTTCGAATGGCCTGGTTTGGGGGATCTATGCACGCAATGATACAGCTTCTCTTTATGTACCAAATACCCTTCTGTGGTCCCAATATCATTGATCACTTTATGTGTGATTTGTTTCCATTGTTGAAACTGACCTGCATGGAAATGCACATCCTGGGCTTCCTTGTCACCCTCAACATTAGGATGATGTATGTAACCATCATCTTTATGATTATTGCCTCCTACATGGTCATCCTCTGCTCTCTGAGATCCTGCAGCTCTGATGGGCAGCACAAAGCCCTCTCCAACTGTGGCTCCCACCTCACAGTGGTCATCTTGTTTTTTCTGCTATGTATCTTCTTTCATGTGGCCTGTGGCCACTTACCCCATAGATAAGGCAATGGCTGTGTCCTTTACAATTGTTAAACTCATATTAAATCCCTTGATCTATACCCTGAGGAATGCAGAAGTGAAAAATGCCAGGAGGAAACTTTGGAAGAAATGAGGAGCTTATATGCAAAAAATCAAATCTTTTCTTCAAATACATTGAGGATTTACCCTTACCATCCACTCCAATCCATCACATACCCAGTAGTCAGTGGCATCTCAAAAGCATTCATATCAGGTTATGATGCAATGTTCTCCCTAATCGTGTTTCTGCTGACATCTCCAAAACATTTTGTACTCTATCCTGCTTCTCACAGGGCCCTGGACACAGTTCCTTTTTTTTTCTCTCTCCTTTTTTTTAAACCTGTCTTTTAAACAAGCCAAGCTTTCCTTAGTATATTAGTTTCTTAGCTACTTAAATAAATACCATACATTGGGTTGGTTTAACAACAGGAAGTTATTGACTCTCAGTTTCAGAGGCTAGAATGCTTAATTCCTCCTGGAATTGGTATTTTATGGGTGGTCAGCAATCTTGAAGTTCCCTGACTTTTCGGTGAAATGGCAATGCACATGACAGCAACTCTTCCTTCCTCTCCTGGGTTCTGTTGGCATCCAGTTTCTGACTACACTTGTGGCTTTTTCTCTGTACAATTTCTTTGCTTATAAGTTCTTCAGCCATATTGGATTAAGGCCCACCCTCATTCAGTTTGGGAACACCTGACTAATAACATTTTCAAAGGTCCTATTTATAAATGTGTTCATATCTACAGGACCAGGTGTTGGGACCTAACATGACTTTATAGGGGACAGGCTTCAATCTGCAAGGCCCAGTTCAAAGTTTTTGTTCTCACTCTTCTCTCTGCTGAAATCTTCTTTCTAAGATGCATCATCTGGGTGGAGCCCTCTCATTGTTTTCCCATTTCCAAATCAACTCCACACTCCTAAGAGAAGTCTTTCCTCATAGCTTTCTCTATGCTATTCTATACTCTTCATCCTGTTTATATACCTAATAACAGTGATCTCAAAGTATAATTTAAAAATTTTGTTGATTTTTATATTCTCTCTTTTTTCCTCAAAATTGTAATCCCTATTAGGGTGGGGATTATGTTTATTCATGCTGCAAACTCAGTGGTTAAAACACTCCCAGTCACTTAGTAGGTGCTTAATCAATATTGCTGAATAAATATAAATGTAAATGGCACTTTTTTGACATTTGATAATTAAATGGTTGGGAAAGAAAAAGGGAAGGAAAAACACGTATAAAATTTAGGAGTTAGAATCTCCCCAGTTTGCATGCAGCAAGATGTCCATTTTGTAAGAAAAACCAATATTTTAAGCAGTAATTCCCTTAGACCTGGGCAAACAGGGTACTTTACTCAGCACTACACCAGGGAGTGACATCTGTCAAATTTTCCAAGATCTCCTCTAGTGCCTGGGACTGTATAGGGTCTGTATTAGTCAGCCAAAGGGGTGCTGATGCAAAATATCAGAAATCTGTTGGCTTTATAAAGGGTATTTATTTGGGGTAGAAGCTTACAGTTACCAGGCCATAAAGCATCAGTTACTTCCCTCACCAAAGTCTGTTGCCACATGTTGGAGCAAGATGGCTGCCAACATTCAGCTTTCCTCTTCCTCTTAAGGCTCTATGGTCAGGTACTCTAGGCTTTGTCTCTCTCCCTGGGGCTCAGCAGCTCATCTCTTTTCCCAGGGCCTTCTCTACTTCCTCACAAGCAAGCTCCTCTGTGTGCTTATTTCCCAGGGCTCCAGCTCAAAAACTCCAAACTCTCTTTTCTACAGTGCAGTTTCTCTGTGAGTCCCTGCCCACCAAGGGGATGGGGATGCAAAGTCCTACTGATGTGGCCCAATCAAAGCCTTAAACATTATTTACTCCAGTAAAAATAAAACCTCTGAATCCAATACAATCTAATATGGCTAGAGGAAAAGACCAGTTTACAAACATAATCCATTATTAATTTTTGGAATTCATCAATAATATCAAACTGCTACCAGGTCTATAATGATTTTTGGGTGGGACACCCTATCTGGGACCCAACTTCTTCAGCCCTGTCCCTTTTTCTCCCTTATAGGGTACTCTGAATTTTGCACCATGACATTATTTCCAGCCATGTGGTAGGGACCTTGGCTCCAGGAGGGTGACCTGTCAAAAAAAGGGCTGCAGGCTGGTTCTTTATTTCTTTCACAAGATTGTTCTACCTTGCTTTACCAGAATGGTGCTGACATTCTGATTTTGGGTGATGGAGGACAACTTTAGGGATTTAGGCAACAAATGGCCCTCTGCTGACTCTTGTCCTTGGGCCATGATTGTGGGCTTTATCAATTCTCATTTGTCTATGCTTCAACAGTTGTGCTGCCATCTATAGCACTGAGGGTGGTGGTGGTGGTACAGGCACTCAGGACCATTGTCTGTACCACCTGAGTGGCTGGCACTCAGGATAGTTGCCCCAGTCCTTCCACATGCTCTATGACATGTTTCAAACAGTTCTCCTAGGATGGCTGCACCTATCTCCTTCAGTGGCTTTCAAGACCATTGTTCTGCAATGCATAGTGCCTTTCCAAGTGATGCCCTATCTGGTCACTGATGGATATGGTGGTATTGTACTCCCCTGTGTTGGTCTTAAGCCATGTCTAATGAGGGACATCCCATTCCAGAAATGCAGTGTTTGTGGCCTAAAGAATTCAAAGGACAACATCACTGGAAGGTGCATAGTACTATACTTATGCTATAAAATTATGAACAGACAATTTAACAAGACCAGGAGATGAATAATTGTTTTCCCGATCTTGCAGCGTGATTATCAGAATTACATTTGTGGTCATCATCAATAATTTAATCCTTGAGAAAGTCATTGGAAGCCATTACTTATGGATCACCAAATGACTGATGCAGAATCATGACTAATGATGCATATATAGAGCATAAAAAATGATATTAAGGACCTGCAGGGGAATGTTATGGGTTAAAATGTATCCCTCGAATTATAAGTTCATGTCCTAGCCTCCAGTCCCATGAATGACCTATTGGGGAATAAAATCTTTGAAATAATGACCAATTGATTCCAAATTGGATTTGAATGGGTCCTAATCCTATATGACTGGTGTCCTTGTAAGTAGAAGAAAGTTCGACTCCTTCAGAGAGACACAGGGAAGAAGGCCATGTTAACAGTGAGGCAAAGATTTGAGTTACATTGCTATAAACCAAGGAATGCCAAGGAATGCCAAGGATTGTATGTAACTGCCAGAAGCGAGGAAGAAGTAAGGAAAGACTCTCATTTATAGGTTTCAGAGAGAGCATGGCTCTTCTGACACCTTGATTTCAGACTTCCAGCCTCTAGAAATGTGACATAATAAATTTCTGCTGGTTTATGCCACGGAGATTTTGGCCTGTGTTATAGCAATACAAAGGCATTATTTTAATCCACACAGGCTCCAAAGAGAACAAAAAGAGATCATTCCTGGACTTCAACATCAAGAGAGGAGTCTGTGTACTAGGAAGACACTTTATGTGTTATGATTGGACAATAAACAAATGTAGAATAACCTCATTAACCACCAGTATAAATCTGCATCAATCAATATAGTGTTATCTCACACTGGTTCATGGATTTTGTTTCTTAGGTCAAATTGTTTATGATTTTTATCTTTTTAAATACTTTTTTATTTTTTATTTTATTTATTTTAATTTTTTATTAATTAGATTACATACATTTTACACAAAAAATACAGGGATTCCCATATGCCCCACTCCCCACACCTCCCACACCCTCCTACATAAACATCTTTTATTAGTGTGGCACATTCATTGCAGTTGATAAATGCATCCTGGGGCTTTGTCATTCAGTATGGACCATAGTTCACATTGCAGTCTACACTCTCTCCCACACAGTGCTGCATGTTATGTGATGATATTAATGGCCTATATCTGTTGTTGCAACATCACTCAGGGTGATTCCCAAGTCCTAAAAAAGCCCCCATATTAAAACTGTTTTTCCCTCTCCCTGCCCCCAGAGGCTCCAATGGCCACTTCCACATCAATGTTGTAATTTCTTCCATTGCTAGAATCACAATATGTCGATAGTAGAATAAAAGTAACTCCACTCTAGTCCATAGCTCTTCCCCCAATCCCAAGGAATTTGGGATGGTGTTGTCCACTCCACCTCCAATTGAAAGGGGGTTTATATCCCATGAGGAAGATGGATGGGACTATCTTGCATGCAGCTGTAGACCCTCTCTGTTCCCTGGGACGGCCATTGTCCATCATCATCTCCCCACCAGTTGTCTTGGGTGAGTCCAATGAGATGTAGAGGAGGTGTTGCAACTCCACTGAGGTTCAGGGTCCAAGCTGGCACATGGACAGCCCAAAGACTTGAGTCTCTGGATGTATACCTACAAACTCCAGCACCAAGTATAGATTTAAATAGAAGGGACAGATGAGCCATGTGCAGGGAAGACATAACTGAGTCCAACTCTGCCACTCTCAGGAGTACAAACTCCAAAGTAGGATCCACTGGCAAGGCATCAGACTCTGGAGCTATCCACCTGACCATAGGACCTGGGTGTTTCCAGAGCCCTCAGGAGTCCCACTATTTGGGGTAGTATCCACTTTGGAAGTCTATGAGATCCTGCTGAGATGTGCATAAGCATTACCTCTGGGATGACCTCCTGACTCACTTTGAAGTCTCTTAGTCATGTAAACTCATTTGTCTTTACCTT
>JAQZBX010104463.1:0-10950 GCA_029593785.1 Cabassous unicinctus | reverse complement strand
AATGAAACAATGAAGGTTATGATCCTATTCTTTGAGTTTACACACAATTCCTTAAAGGTAAGATATATCCTTATTACCTTCTTCAAGGACATTATTTTGTATGTGGATGCAATATATACAATGTATTTACCAATAATTGGTTTGGCTATTTCCTGTTACAGAGACTATGCTGTTCCTCAAATGACTATTTTTTAATTTTAATTTTATTTTTATTTTATTTATTTAAAGATGTTTAGATTGCATAAATGTTATACAAAAAATGTAGGGGAGTCCCCTATGCCCTACTACCTAGTCCTCCCAAACTTTTCCACATTAACATCATCCTTCATTAGTAAGGTGCATTTGTTACAATTGATAAGCACCTTTTGGAGCATTGCCATTAAGTGTGGATTATAGTTTAAATTGTAGTTTGCACTCTCTTCTGCACAATTTTTTAAGTTTTGACAATATATATAATGGCCTGTAACTATTATTGCAATGTCATTCAAGACAATCCTTAAGTCCTGAAAATTCGCCCATATTACATCTGTATTCCCACTCCCTCCACTAAGAACTTCTAGTGACCACTGCCTCCACATCAATGATAAAAGTTCTTCCATTGCTAGAATCACAATAAGTCTATAGTAGAATATCAGTAAGTCTACTCCAGTCTATCATTCATTCCCCTATCCTGAGGATTCTGGGATGGTGATGCCCACTCCAACTGTAACTGAGAAGAGGTTTAGATCCCAAGGGGCAGATGGATGGGACCATATTGCTTGCAGTTGCAGACTCTCTCTGTTCCTTGGGATGGTCGTTGTCCATCATCATCTCTTTGTTAATTGTCCTGGGTGAATCCAATGAACTGGAGAATAGGTATTGCAGCTTTGTTGAGATTCAGGCCCCGATTGGCACATGGAAAGACAAAAGACTGAAGGTTCTTGGGCATAATGCCTATCAACTCTAGTACTAACTATAGGTTCAAATACAAGGGACAGAAGAGCCATGTGTAGGGAAACCACAAACGAATCCAACTCTATCACAGTGGAAAGCATAAATTCCAAAGTAGTGTCCACTGGCTGGTTGCCACCCCCATTAGCTGTCAGCCTTGCCTATAGTGTTTGGATGTCTCCAGAGCCCTCAGGAGCCCTGCTATTTGAGGAAATATTTACTGTGGCAGTCAATGAGATCCTGCTGAGACAAGTATGTGCCTAACCTCTGGAATGACTTCCTGACTCACTTTGAATGCTCTTAGACAAATAAACTCATTGTCTCTACTCTTTCCTCCTTTTGGCCAAGGTCTCTTTCCAGTTGCACTGCTGGTCGGTGCATGGTAGTAATCCTTTGGTGCCAGAGAGGCTCATCTCCAGTCATCATGTCCCCCATTGGGGGGTGCGGGGAAGGTAATGCATTTATATGCTGAGTTTGCTTAGAGAGAGACCACATTTAAGCAACAAGGAAGCTCTCAGGAGGTAATTCTTAGGCACCCTATAATACTAGGCTAAGTTTCAATTTCAAAAGAAAAAATTCATAAGTACTGTCAGCAATATCAAGGGCCAACCAATGGTCCATCCTCCTTCATTAGTCACTGATCCTGTACTCGGGGGATTCTTGCTGTCCCATTAGAGAATGTAGTAGAACTCCTGAGGATGGGAATTGGATATTCTTTCAGTTATCGTGTGGATTTCCATCCACCATAACAATGCCCCATAAACACTTAAACCCTTTCATATGCCTCATAGGTATACCCCAGGTGAACCTTCTCCTATGCATTCCTCATCACTGACACCCCAAACCAGTGATCCTCACCTGCCACAGTTGTAACCCTTTTGTGTTCCAAAACTTCTTAAAAAATGAAGCCAACAAAATTACCTAATAAAGTTAATAAGGAAATGAAATAATAATGACAGCTTTAAAATGAAAAGTAAAATACAAAAAATTAAAAAGAATTTGAAATAATTAAAAATAGTTTAAAAATAAAATTAAAAAAAAAATTCTGGTATTATGTCCTTCATCACTGTAAGATCTGCTGCCTTGTATGTACAGTGACATTTTCTTCTATTTATTCCCCCAGTGTCTTATTTTTTTATTTCATCTTCAAAGAAACTTTCAGTTTAAAGAAAAGTCATGTACAGAATATAGCCATCATCCACCCCCTTTTCTCCTTTCCCCGTTTAATAACTTTTTACATGTGAGTGATACATTTGTGACAATTGATGTACAAATATTGAAGCATTGCTACTAACCATGGTTAATGATTTACATTATGGTTTACTTTTGGACCATACTCTTTTATAAATTTTGATGGAATTTAACATGGGCTGTATCCATGATTGCAAGATCATGTAGAACAATTCCAGTGACCCCAAAATGCCCCATGTTCCATCTATTCTATTCTTCCCTCCCTTTCCCCTTAAGACCCACAACAACAACCAAGCTTTACTTCTTGAAGAAGAAAATTTATAGTTATTTGCAAAAACATTGAGGTCTTGATATACTGGCCTGTCCTCCGCTATTAGGCATTGCCTATGCTCTCAAGAAACTCCCACCCTTCTATTTGAGAACATAGCAGAACTCCCCAGGATGGGCATTCTGTTCATTGTGTGGGTCTCCACCCACTGTTACAATGCACTGTGACTGGATGAACACACAAATACTCCCTGGAAATGTGCCCCAGGTGTGCCCTGTCCTGCATGCCCCACCCCCACATCCAACACCCTGAACCACTACCCTCTCCTGCCATATTTGCCTAAATATTCCTAGTGTTGCAGTTTCAACCGCATATCCCACAAATCCCCAGAGTTCATCTGCTTCCTCCCCTGATCTTCCCCCCAGTTCCATGATTAGTGCAACCACGCCCCGCACCATCCTACACCCCTCACAGGTCAGCCTCACCCAACCCAATAGCATCACTGCACCACTATCATGCCCATCCACTGCACAACTACATCCTTCCAACTTATAATGTATTTTATCATGTGGGCATTATCTCACAACTCTCTACTCCCTTTCTGTCTCCTGTACACCTATATCCCAGTCTCTAGCTCTGTGATTCTGCTCAATTTGCTTAACTCATATCAGTGAGGTAATGTAATATTTGTCTTTCAGTGTCTGGCTTGCTTCACTCAACTTAAGGTCTTCAAGATTCATCTATGTTATCCCATGCATTAATACTGCATTCCATCTGACAGCTGAGTAATATCCCATGGTATGTATATATCACATTTTGTGTATCCATTCATCTCTTGATGGATATTTGGTTTGTTTCCAATTTTGGGTAATAGTGAATAATGCCACTATGAAAATTGGTGTGCATATATCTCTTTGTGTCACTGCTATCAATTCTTCTGGGTATACACCCAATACTGGGATTGCTGAATCATATGGCAGTTCTGTAGTCAGCTTCCTGAGGAACCATCAGACTGTCCTCCACAATGGTTGCACCATTCTGCAATCCCTCCAGCAGTGGATAAGAGTTCCCATTCCTCCATATCCTCTCCAACACTTGTAGTTCTCTATTTTTTTAACAGCCACCAGTCTAATGGGTGTAAGATGATATCTCATTGTAATTTTGATTTGTATTTCCCTAATAACTATTGATGTTGAGCATCTGTTCATGTTCTTTACAGCCATTTGTGTTTTTTCTTTGGAGAAGTGTCTATACAAATCACTTGCCCATTTTTAAAATGGATTATTTGTCTGTTTATTTTCCAGGTGTAGGATTTCTTTATATTTGCTGGGTGTTAGGTCCCTATCAGATATATAGTTTCCAAATATATTCTCCCATTGATTAGAATGCATTTTCACGTTCTTGACATACTCCTCTGAGGTACAATAGTCTTTTAATTTTGAGGAGGTCTCAATTTTTTTTCCTTTAATGGATTGTGCTTTGTGTGCATAGCTCATGAATCCATTTTCTAGTACAAGATTTTGTAGTTGCTTATCTCTATTTTCTTCCAAGATCTTTTCCTGCCCTTATATTTAGATATTTTATCCATCTTGAAATAATTTTTGTATAAGATGGTAGATGATATTCTTCTCTTAATGTATTGGATATGGATATCCATTTCTCCAAGAACCATTTGTTGAAGAGGCCATTCTCTCCCAGTTGAGTGGGCTTTGGTGGACTTGTCAAATATCAGTTGACTGTAAATGTGAGGATGTATATCAGTACGCCCATTTCAGTTCCCTTGGTCAGGATGTCTATTCTTGTGCCAATGCCAGGCTGTTTGTCCACTGTTGCTTTGTAGTATGTTTTAAAGTCAGGTAGTGTGATTCCTCATTTTCACTTTTCTTTTACAATAATTCTTTGGCTATTCAGGGCCCCCTTCCCTTCCAAATAAATTCCATAGTTAGCTTTTCCAATTCAGTCAAAAAATGCTGTCGTAATTTTTATTGAGATTGTGTTAAATCTGTAAATCAATTTGGATAGGGTAGACATCTTAATGATGTTTAGTCTTCTTATCCATGGACAGGAAATATTTTTCCATTTATTTAGGACTTCTTTGATTTCCTTTAACAGTTTTGTGTAATTCTCTGTGTACAAATCGGTTATATGTTTAGTTAAATTTATTTCTAGGTATTTGATTCTACAGTTCCTTTTGTAAATGGAATTTTTTTCTTAATTTCCTCCTTAGATTGCTCATTATTGGTATACAAAAATGATACTGATTTTTGCACATTGATCTTCTAACCTGCCACTTTACTGAACTCATTTATAAGCTCTAGAAGCTTTGTTGTAGATTTCTCAGGACTTTCTTTGTATAGCATTATGTCATCTGCAAATAGTGAAATTTTTACATCTTCCTTTCCAATTTGGATGCTTTTTATATCTTTTAGTTGCCTAAGTACTTGGGCAAGTACTTCTAACCCAATGATAAATAAGTGGTGACAGTGGGCATCCTTGTCTTGTTCTAGATCTTAGAGGGATAGCTTTCAGAATTTCACAATTGAATATGATTTTAGCTGTATATTTTTCTTATATAACTTTTATCATTTTGAGGAAGTTTCTTTCTATTCAGATCTCTTGAAATGTTTGTATCAGGAAATGGTGATGTATTTTGTTGAATACTTTTCTGCATCTATAAAGATTATCAGGTGATTTTTTTTTCTTTTGATCAGTTTATGTAGTGTGTTACATTGATTTTCTTATGTTAAACCATCCCTGCATACCAGGGATGAAACCTATTTGGCCATGGTGTATAATTCATTTGATGTGTTGTTGAATATGACTAGCAAGTATTTTGCTAAGGATTTTAGCATCTAGGTTCATTAGAGACATTGGTCTATAGTTTTCCTTTTTTGTAGTGTCTTTGACTTTGGTATTACGGTTGATGTTGGCATCATAGAATGAGTTAGGAAATGTTCCCAAAACTTCCATTTTTTTTTGAATAGCCTAGGCAAGATTTCTGGTAGTTCCTTTCAGAATAGTTAGGATTCACCTGTTTAGCTATATGGTCTGGGCTTTTCTTAATTGGGAGGTTTTTGATGACTGGTTCAATCTCATTACTTGTGATTGTTCTGTTGAGTTCATCAATTTCTTCTTTCATTAATGTAGGATGCTTGTGTGTTTCTAGGAATTGGTCCATTTCCTCTAAACTATCATTTTGATAGCATACAATTTTTCAAAGTATCCTCTAATGATACATTTTATTTCTGTGGGGTAGTGGTGATATTCCCTTCCTCATTTCCTATTTTATGTATTTGCATCTTCTCTCAATTTTTCTTTGTTGGTCTAGCTAAGGGTTTGTCAATTTTATTAATCTTGTCAAAGAACCAGCTTTTCATTTTGTTTATTTTTTTCTAGTGCTTTCTTATTTTCAATTTCATTTAGCTCTGCTTTAATGTTTATTTCCTTCTTTCTACTTCCCTTGGGATTAGTTTGTTGTTCTTTTTTTAATTCCTTCAGGTGTGTAGTTAGGTCTTTGATTTTAGCTCTCTCTTCTTCTTTAATATAAGCATTAATGTTATGAATCTCTCTCTCAGTATAGCTTTTGCTCCTTCCCACACATTTTGATACATTGTGTTGTTATTTTCATTCATTTCAAGGTAGTTACTGACTTCTTTTGCAATTTCCTCCTTGACCCACTGATTGTCTAAGACTGTGTTGCTTAACTTCCATATCTTCATGCCTAAGCTGGTTTTCTGCCCCTTCCTGATTTCTAGCTTAACTCCACTGTGGTCAGAGGAATTACTTTGTATAATTTTAATCTTTCTGAATTCATTGACAGTTGTTCTGTGGCATAGTATGTGTTCTATCTAGGAGAATGATCCATGTGTATTTGAGAAGAATGTATATCCCACTGGGATATTTTGGTTTAATGTTCTGTATATGTCTAATAGGTTCAGATCCTCTAATGTATTATTCAAGTCTTTGTTTATTTATTGAGTCTCTGGTGAGATGGCCTGTCTAATGGTGATAATAGTGTATTAAATTCCCCCACTATAATTGTAAAGGCATCTGTTTCTCCCTTAGTTTTTTCAATTTTTGCCCAAAATATTTTGAGTTACACTGGTTATATGCACAAATGTTTATGATTGCTCTTTCCTCTTGATAGATAGCACCTTTTATTATATATAGTGCCCTTCTTCATCTCTTACAATAATTTTGCATTTAAAGTCTATTTTATCTGATAGTATAGTTTCCTTCACCCTTTTTTCAGTTATTGCTTGCATGTAAAATTGTTTTCCAACCATTCACTTTCAGTTTCCTTTCATTCCTGCATCTAAAGTGAGTTTCTTGTAGATACCATATAGATGGGTCATATTTTCTTATCAGTTCTGGCAATCCGTGTCTCTTGACTGGAGGGTTTAAGACATTAACATTCATTGTTATTATTCTTTAGGAATTATTTACATTAGCCCTATTTTCTTTAGATTTATACATGCCATATGTTATTTTTATTTCTCTTTTTATCCTTTTAGCTGTTCTTCCACTCTCCTCCAACTCTCTCTCTCTCCTGTTTTTTTCTTTTCAACCTGCAGAACTCCCCTTAGTATTAATTGAAGGGCAGGGCTCTTATTGGCAATCACTCTTAATTTCTGTTTTTCTGTGAATATTTTGAACTCTTCCTCAGTGCTGAAGGCCAGTACAAATAGACTATTTATGATAAGCTTCCAAAAGGGAAAATTAAAAACTGAGGGCTTTTATGATACCTTCCAAGTCTATGGAAACTCATGAAGAGACTATTGCCAGACTAGAGAGAGCTCTAAATACAACATGGAAAAGTCATTAACCCAGGATAAACTGCTGGGTATTCTGTACTTTTTATTGTACACCTTGGCACTGGAGAAACTCTCCAAAGCTGTAAGACACACTGTAAGATTATAGATTGCCTTCGAAAATGTATCTGTATAATTCAAATAATCTATCTCCATCCCAGGGCAGGCCATCAGCTCAGTAACTAATGAATGATTGGACTTTCTCAAATGAGTCTATGCAATCACTGTAATTAGACGTTATTCTGGCTTCCCAAGGAAATGCTTGTGCACTAGTAGGTGTCTATTTGTAATGATAGTCAAAAAGAGGTTTACCAACAGGTAGTTGCAACAAATCGATGCTAGAGAAGCATCCAAATCAGCTTACACACCTCCCAAATCTGATTGGTCTGATTCTCTTTTTGGTTGGCTTCTAGGCTCATGGGGACCATGGCTCTGAGATATCCTGAAAGAGACTTCTTACCCTCTTAATCATAATATTGATAATAGCTCTCATCCATTGTCCTTAAAACCACCCTTATAAGATGGACAAACCCCTATCCAATCAATAGGAGTTAACCTAACTTCCTTTTTATGGCTGCAAAACTCATTTGCCAACCCTAGAAAATTGAACATGTGTTCATGATTCCTTGCTGCAATAAAACTTCTGTTGTTCCAAATAAAATGATGTAATCTGCAAAATCAACTCTGATTTGTCTTTTGACATCAATTTTCATAAAAGTTTATGAGAAGGCATCCACCAAGGGACTAGTTTTGTACAAGTTAACCCTTAATTCTGATTACACCCTTTTCATCTATAGTGGTGGTTTGCATGCTTTATACCCCACTTGCCAGTGATCCATACTATTTCAATTAAGTAGGATGGCTAATATAATCCTTGACACTGTTGTAAGACAGAATTTTGTATATATAGGATAGTAAACAACAAGTAAAGTTGTGGTAATACTTGAAATCTTCCCCGTTTACATTCATTTAAGCATAACAGGATGCTCTTTGTACCAATGCTTTGCAATCTCACCGACATTCCGTAGTTGCATGAGGAAGGCAAAGGAAGAAGCCTACTTTTTCAGTTTTCATTAGATAATAGGTTGCACTTTCCATAAGGGCATTACATCAGAGGTCACAATTTTCCCATCTGCATTTTCAAAGAGCTGAAGAGAATTGGCTAATTTTTACAAAACTTTCATATACTTCAGAGTTAATCTCCCAGTTCCTGAATATGTTCTCATGAAAGTCACCTGATTTCCACATGCCTTAACAGTCCCTAAACAGATGCAGTATCCCATATAAACCTCATTCATTAAAGTAAACATTTTGAACCAGTGAGTTAGAAGTTAGACCTCTTGCTAAAATCCATTTGGACAATTAGATATGATGAGTTTGATAAAATGACTGTAGAAATAATGTAATGTCATTTTCAGGGTATTATTGACATTCAGCATGGACCTGATTGTTTTTGCATAGTTTGTTTCACAACGCAAATTATCATCAGTGATGATGATTCTCTACCTCAGCGGCGTCCCCTTAGGCAATTCACACAAAGCCATTATTAATAGCCATGAAACAATCCTAGGTGATCTTATCTCACGGGTATAGTTTCCATTGGGAATCTAGCATTCAGGATCATTGGACTTTGTATGGCTAATCCCCATTAACATTTGGTAATCCACCATCCCACTATTTGAAAGGCCTTTTCCATGCCCTGAGAAAGGGGGGGCGGTCTCTAGTTCCTTGACTTGCTTCTGGAAGGGCATTGTAGATACCCAGCCAAACAATCTCCTTATGAAACCACCTTATCAAACAATGATGAATGATTTAATAACATTAAGACTAGTTTTGGGGAGGATGTGGAGAAATTTCACAGAGATAGAAGCAAATGGAAGTTGCACATTTCCCACTTTTACAATCACATAGCAACCTGGCATAGCTGGGCATCATTATTTGGCCTAAGGATCTTAATCATTGGACTGTGAAGCTTTTATATTTTATTATTAGAGAAGCACAAGTCTTTCCCTGGTGGACAACAGGTTTAGATGTAACAGGAATATGATGTGGTAGAGCACTGTCTATAACATTATTTTGTACCTTAATATTTATTATTTAGAAAGAACCACATTCACCACAATCAAGAGGAAGAACTTGTAGTCCAAGCCTTATAATTGCAAATATATAACTTTGGGCAGTGGCCTGATCTGGATTCCAACTGATAAGGCTGAAGTTTTATGATATCGGAACCTGTGATCTGACTCATCACATCAGCATTTAACCAGGGATTATTGCCTTATTATTGATCTGCAGCTGTTTGCCACACAGTTTTGCAAGAAGGCAGACTATAAGGAATCAGTCTTGGACAAATTAATCCTTACTTCTCCATAATTTCTCAGGGAAAAATTATCTCTCTTGGTTTTCTATATTAACATATTATTTTACATAATCTTCACAGAAATTATGTAGACCACTATTTGACCTACACTGACCACCTGGTTTGAAGAGCTGGCATGCATGTACAGGATATTCTTGATATTCTACTTGTATTGCTGACTTTTCCTTAAATTTTTTCCTGGAATTCAAATCAATAATTTACATATGTTCATAATATTTAATTATTCACATGTACACAAATAACTTAATCTATCCCTTTGTATTTTCTAATTGTTAAAAACATTATTTATTTCTACATAAATTTGTAAAAGTAATGAGTAGAATAATATAAAAAAAATGATATTCACTTGTTCAACTAATAGTTTTTACACAGCTCAATATGCCTTACATTCTGTTAAGCACTACTAGAGAAGGCATAGCAAGAAACTGAATAAAGGAATCAGGTAAAAGTCCTGTACAATTAGATAGAATATGACCAGCACCTAAAAGAAAATGTTAAAGAAAGTGTGTGATGTTCCATGGGAATGGGTTAAGTAGAAGAGATACCAGGCAAAGGTCCAGAAGTTGGAAATGCAAGGCAAAAAGTTCTCCATTTTCAATCACTAATGAATCACAAATCATTCTTTCTTATTCTTTTATTTTTAAAGAAAATTTAGATTACATAAATGTTAGTAACAATGCTACAATATGTGTTCATCAATTGTAACAAATGTACTGCACTAATGAAAGATGTTGTTTACATAGGAAAATGTGGGAGGGGGAGGGGATGGGTATGGGACATATGGGTATCCCCTATATTTTTTATGTAACAAATCATTCTTTACATCATTTAAAAAGTGCACAGCAAAAGTAAAATTACAAAAGCTTCTCCATTTTAAAATTATGAGTAAGGGATAGAAAACCAAAATCTAATCTACCAAATTCTCTCATTTTCATAAGTGTTTTATAAGTGCATTAATTCTGTTTTTTCTATATTTAATTCTAATCTCCTTGGTGTCAAAAATATTCATTTAGGAAACAATTATGCCATCTCAAGAAAGTCAAATATTCTATCTCAGAAGACTAAAGTCATATTATTCAATAGATTTCTGGCCAGCATGTAGTATTTTCTACTTGCCTTTGACACTGATGCCTTGTAGTTGTTATAACAGCAACTTCATAAATTATAAAGGAGTCAATTTATAGCATTTGACATTGATTTAGATTGCATTTAATCATTTTTATTTCCACTTTGAATCTGCAGCCTTCCTCGCATGCTGTAGATAATTCCATTCATCCATTGTTTGCTTTGTCAGATTTTGAATTTCTTTGTTTCTCTTATTATATGGTTTTGTTCTCTTTTTACATGGTAATATCTTCCATTTTGTACCT
>JAQZBX010104462.1:0-10947 GCA_029593785.1 Cabassous unicinctus | reverse complement strand
TGGTAAGCGGGTGCGCTATCCATTGCGCCACAGCCGCTTCCTGCCGTGAGGTTGCTGCATCAGCCCACCGCACCGCTCAGGCCTGCGTGCCCTCACAAGGAGGCCTCGGGGCGCGAACCCGGGCCTCCCATATGGTAAACGGGGGCTTTATCCACTGAGCCACACCCGCTTCCCTCACGTTTTTTAAATTATTACAAGATTCTGTCAAATCCCTTTTCCACTTTAGTTCCAATAGTAAAAACAAAAATAATGATTTCCTTTTTCTTAAGAGCATAATTAAATGCTAGAATTAAAGGTGATAGTTTCTCTAGATAATTCTCAATTATCTAAATTAATAAAAACAATTTAGTCGTGTCTAGTCCCAAAAGCTAGAGATTTTAAAAAGTCATATTTTGTATCACCACTGTAAACATTTCAGTTAAGAACACATTTCCCCCTCTGATTTAAAAATGCCTATAGGTTTGGAAAAAAACATACAAAATTCCCAGGATGATACCAAATTGGCCAGTTTTTCATCCTACCACTTAATTCAGCTTCTTCTGTCAAAATCTGGTTAGAGATAAATTGAAGAACGTTTCCAGTTTTCAAATTGGAAATGCCATGCATTCCGATTTTTTAGATTTACAGGAGCAAGTTCTCCCCAAATACTAGGCATCCTCAAGACAGCAAGACTTCCTAGAACTATCTAACCAAAGCTACTCTTTCTCAAATATTTCTTGGAGCCAGATCAGAGAAGGTGTTTGTGTGTTTAGAATTTAAGGGAGTTTCCAAAACAAGACTTAGAAAAATGCTAAGAAAGATCACTTTGTATCTCGATAGCATAAGAAGTTTAGTTGTGCATTCATCACTTCAATCATTATTAGAGCATCCAAATACCACTGATTGTACACTTTGGATGAATTGCATGCTTTATTAATATGCATCAATAAAATTGATTGGTTTAAAAAAAAAAAAACCTGGAAGAGCTTGTTAAAAAAAAAACAACAAACCAGTTATGTTTATTAACAACAAGCTGTCAATAAAGGAAGTAATGCTAAAATTCAAATGAAAACATGCATTTTAACATAATCAAGAATAAATTACATGTAGGGTTCAGGTGATATCTTTTCAAAGAGGCTCACTCTACAAAATATTTCTAGGAATTTAGACTCACAAGCATAGGAAGAAATTCCTCCTTGGTAGTCAAGTTTATTTGATGCTTTTCCACCCAACAACTAGGTAAAAACCAAATAAACACACAAAAAAATGTCAGTTTTTCATATCTCTCAAATTTTATTTGTAAATATATACAATTCTCGTATTTGTAGACTCTAAGGTTAAAAAATGAAAGTAGAGAGGAGAAATCCTCATAGACTCTTAGGACTGGGCAGCCCTGGGACTTCACCCAGCCCAAGCTCCATCATTTGCTTGCATTCAGTCTCGATTTCATTTTACTATGAGATTAACAGCTCATGAATCATTGGTAAAGTAGTAGCATGATTTTACTAAATTGTCCTTGCAATGGACTTTTCACATTAAAGCCAGCTGCATCTTTTTAAAATTGCATCTTTAGACACTAAAACAAAAATGTTTATTGCATAGTCAACGTCATAGCAAACATGACAGAAATTAGAAAGTGGGGGATGGAAAAGCATTGTCCTGCCAAGCCTAGCACATCAGTTGTTTTTATTTTTCCCCTACCATCCATTGTTCTTTTCCCATATAATTCACTAATTTTGCAGTTAAAATTTTTGTTTTGCTGTTTTCAAGCCACTTGTATTTTGTCATGCTACATATTTTTCACAATTATAATTTTTAATAATTGAATAAGTCATTGTTTCATAAATTTTTAACCATTTTTATGTTTTTAGACATTGAGTTGTTTCTCTTAACTATCATTATTTTTTTTAACAAATCAATTTTGTTGATACATATTAATAAAGCATACAGTCCATCCAAAGTGTACAATCAGTGTTATTTGGTATAATCACATAGTTGTGCATTCATCACTTCAATCATTATCTCTTAGCTATTATTAATAACTGAGAATATCTTCATAAAACTTCCCTTACTAATTGAAAGGCATTTCTTACACTTAGTAAAACAACCCACATCTTTGAAATAGTTATAGCACATGAATTATTCTTTCAACTGAAGGTAAAAGCTGACAACTTTTGAGTATGAGATAGCACATGGATTTTGCGTGGGCAGTAACAAGACCAGTAGTTTTTAAACTTGAGTGTGCATCAGAATCATCTGAGAGCTCCAGCCCCCAAAATTTCTGATTCAGTAGGTCTGGGCAGGCCAAGAATTTGTATGGTAAGTTCCCAGGTGCTGCTGCTGCTGGCTCAGGACCTCGCTTTGAGAACTGCAAGAGTAGACCAGCACTGTCCATTAGAAATCTCTGCAATTATGGAAATATTGCATATCTCTGCTGCCCAAATGTGGCTAGTGCAACTGAGGAGTTTTTAAAAATTTTCTTTAAATTTAGACAGCTATCTATGGCAGGTGGCTAATACATTGCACAGTGCAGGTCAAACCAGTGCTCCTCAACCTTGATTGCACATTGGAGTCATGAGCCTATTTAAAGATAGATGCCTGGTCCCACCCCCAGGTTCTAGCTTAATTCGTCTGTAGTGCAGCTTGTGCATTGGGAATTTTAAAAGCTTCCCAGGTACTTCAGTTACTATTGTTGCTTAACAAACTATTCCATACTTAATAACCATTTCATTATGCTCATGGATTCTGTGGGTCAGGAATTGGAATAGGACAAAGTGGATTTAATTTGTCTGTGCTCTACAAGGTCTGGAGCACCATGTGGGAAGACTAGAAGCCTGGGGGAGTAGCCACCTGAAGGCTCTACAAGGTTGACCGTCCAAGATGCTTAACTCACGTGATTGGCAGTTGTTACTGTGAAGCCGTGGTTGAAAACCACCAGTCTAGTTTAGGAAACCAAGTTTTAAAGCCCGATTTCACAACCCAAGGACTCTCAAGCCAGGTGTATTTAATTAAAATGCCCCCAGTTGTTTCCACTTGAATTGCTGCAGAGGGCTTGGAAGGAATTACCTGAATTACTTAGATGTGGGGTAGGTGGTTGCCTGTCCACTCACCTGGCTTGTCGGGAGGCACAAGTTCTTCAGCTTTCCAGTCTCAGCCACGTGGACCCGAGTTCCCTGCTTCAGGCTCTGTAACTACGTGGCTTCAGGCTCTGTAACTACGTGGGGATCCCAACATCACACTCCTGTGCCATCACGGTGCCCTGGGGACTCCATCCATGCAGAGGAGGAGCTCTGAGCTCCTGAAGTAGTGAACTGGACGGCAAGCCCGGGTGCCTCCTGGTGCTTTCACTAACTTGGTTTGTGTCCTTGAGCTGGGTGTTAATCCTTTTGGACCTAAATGTCTTCATCTGTAAAATCAAGGGTTGGACTAGATAATCGGTAAGATTTTGCCAAGTTCTAAACTTCTCTACTTCCCTGCTAAATTCTCTGACAAAGTCTTCTTAACGCTAGAGTTGAGTCAGATAGAGTAAGTAGGTGACATTTATGGGTTGAAATGCTTTGCATTTTAATTTACTTCTTGTCAGGGTGTTAGGAGAGCCAGGGAGGACAGGGTCAGTGAGCTCGGGAGGCTCTGTTTTCCTGCAGTAGCTGATGCTAGAACAGAAGGTGTCGAGTGAAATACCACAGCTGCTGGCTGCAGATATCTGAGGTCGTTATCGGCTACCTAAGGAGCCTGGGTTCCACGCAGACATTCTAAGAGCCTCCTACCTCGGTGCCTGCCGGACATTGTCAAAATCATCTGATTTGGACGTTTCAGTTACTTTGCATGTTGTACAGTTGTATTCCTTCTGTGAACCTTTTTTTTTTTTAAGCTCTTCTCCCAGGCGTACAGCTATTTTATGCACTAGGTGCATCTGTAGGGGGTGGGGAAATGATGTTTCCAGAGCTGTTAGCTTAAAGGGGAGCCCTTCCCGACTCCAGTTCATCCCCAGCATGGCCTGTCTTCCACTGAGGGGCACACTCAGGTTAGTGTGTGTATTTCCCTCTGGCTTGTGCCCTCTTGAGAAAGCAGAGGGGAGTTATTGGTCCCACGCACCCCTTCAGAGCCTGCTCTACAGGTACGATGAGCTTTGCTGCTTAGAAGAGGTATGAGGAAAGCATCTGTTTGCAGTTCCCTTAAAGGAAGAAGTTTAGAGTCTTGGTGTTTTTGGTTGTTGTTTTTTTTTTCTTTTTAAAGACAGGGAACAGGAAGGAAGCCTTTGAGGAAAGGGAAGCTCTTTGGCTCTTTGTGTTGTCTTGAGGAGACACTCCCTGGTTTATCCAGCCACCATGAATAACCACGAAAATTCATGTGTCTCAAAACGGGAGCCTCAGAGGAAGATCAGAAAGGGCAAATGGTGAAGAACTGCCCAGGCATCTGTTGAGACGGCTGTGCAGATTTATCCCAAATCTTGGAAGTGCCACATACAATAAACCCACGTGTACTTTGTTGAACAGATCGGCGAGCCTTAAAATATACTCAGGTTCTGTGGTTTGATAAAACAGATCCCCAGAATTGATGCTTTTTATGTCCATCTATTATTCCAGCTGCACAGAGAATGTGTAAAGACTTATAGCTGCCCCTTAAAAATTTTTTTTGAATAATAACAAATGGTGTTAGTTCTCTATTAAAATCCCTATTACCTACTTTTATTTATACAGTTAATTAAAGTTTAGTATTTACTATGCACATTTTAGCAGGTAAAGGTTATATTGTCACAATGAGAAAGATCCTTAAAATCACTTGTTTCCAGGGTAGAGTTTTAGGTAAGTAGAGAGAGGAGTGTGGCAGTAGGGAAGATTTATCAAGATAATGATGTTAAATTTGAGTGGCCTTATCCACTTTTAAACATCTGCTTTTTTGATCTAGAGTTACAGTGCAAATAGGTAACATTAGCATGGTAATGCCACTTTAAGTGTTTCTTTGAAGCCTTGAAGTATTGCTTGCTCTGATAGCTAAACTAGCATTCCCCTCTCTGGGATAATCGCTTAGTCTACATTTTTATGATGAATTATGCACTGGAAATAATTATCCAAAAATTGCTGCTCTATTTTACTCCTAAGGGACTTCCAAAATTCTCTAGACAGGTTATTATTATAATTGTTATTTTTAGGTGGTACTGGGGATTGAACCCAGGACCTTTAATGTGGGAAGAAGATGCTCAACCACTGAGCTACATCTGCTCCCCAATGAGAATTGGTTTTTTTTTTTTTTTTTTTTTTCCTTTGTTTGTTTTGTTTTTGTTCTTTAGGCGGTACTGGGGATTGAAGCTGGGACCTTTTACATGGGAAGCAGTCACTCAACCACTTGAGCTATATCTGCTCCCTAGCCAGGCTATTATTTAACTAGTCTTTTCCAAGGGTGACTTCTATCTGTAGTTGCTCATTGATTCTCAGACTCAGGGATTTAAACAAAAATAAGTAGAAATAAAAATTTGGATAAATATTAGAGTCCCTAACTTCTTTTAAATGTGCCAAGTAGGTACATAAAAACAAGAACAAAAATACCATTCTATCTTGATTTCTTATTTAATAAAATAAAAGATATTTTCACACCAAAATAGGAGGAAAGATATAATCTTGGAATTTAAACATTGAATGGATTTAGTTTTTTTAAAAACTCACAACATTGTTAATTTTCTCCTTTCCCGAATTGATGGAAATGTCACTGCAGATAACCCCTGGACTGAGAAGTGGAGTCGGATGTCTCTGGCTCGTGACGGCTAACGTTACTTCAACCTTTAGAGTTTTGTGGTTCTTGGATTCGGTCAGGCCAATACATATACTATAAATTTTAAAGGATTTTTTTTTCTTTAAAAATTGAACAAATAGCCCTCCTTATTTGTGTGCATAATTCAGTTTTTTGAATGGCAGGCTACACCTTTACTTTTGTAGTTTAATACATTGAAATAACCTCACCAACATATTTAAAATTGAGCCTAGGGGAGCTGGTATAGCTCAGTGGTTGAGCACCTGCTTCCCATGCAGGAGGTCCTGGGTTCAATCCCAGTATCTCCTTAAAAAAAAAAAAAGTTAAAAAAATTGAGCCTAAATAAACTTTAACTTTCCATAATTATGGTAAATCACCTCATATCTGAGCCAGACCTTTTACCCTTGATGAAGGGATATCTCCTATTTGCCTCTTACTGTTTTTGTGGACATTGGTTAGGTGTAATTAACTAGTTTACAAAACACTATAAAATGTTGCACTATAAAGAATAGTGTTGTACCCAAGAGCGTGGGCTCTGGAGCCACCTGCTTATGTTTCAGTTCTGACTCCACCACTAACTAGTTGTGAATATTTGGGCACTTCCCTAAACCCTCTGTGCCTTGGTTTCTTCAGCTGTAAAATGAGACTAATGAAAGTGCTCATAATAAAAAACTCACAGGGTTGTGAGGATTAGCACAGTGCTAGGCACATAGCACACACGAAGGGTTGACAGTTTAATTTTATTATTGTGGAACACCTAAAGCTAGTCAGCCTGGGACCTTTTTTCCTAATGCTGCTGCTTTCTCATTCCAGGTTAAATGAATGAAAAAAAATTCTTTTTAAACACCTAACAGAGCAACTAAAGAAGGGAGTCGAAAAATTCTTGTTTTCACATACTATGAATTTTCTGATTACTTTTTTACAAGATACCAGGGAACGAACCCAGGACCTCATACATGGGAGGCAAGTGCTCAACCACTGAGCTGCATCCGCTCCCCAGTGAGAGTTGGCTTTCTTTGTTTGTTTGTTTTGTTTTGTTTTTAAGAGGTTCTGGGGATTGGACCCGGGACCTCGTACATGGGAAGCAGGCGCTCAACCACTGAGCTACACCCATTCCCCTGCAGTATGAGTTTTAAAGACCACCTCTGTGATGTCCAGTCAAGCAGCTTGCACATCTCAGCCAACAGACCACAGGAGATGGACCCACTGAAGTTTGTTGAAAGGGAAATTCCTTACAACAGGTGTCCACCGGTCTCAGGTCATTTGGCAGTCATTCATTTGGGTAGAGAGTTTATGTGCAAAGAACAAAAAAAAAGAAAAAGAAAAGGGTTTATGTCCAGAAATTGTATGTGAGATCCTGTAAGAAGTAAATGTTTTTGACAGAAATTTGACATGTTTTCAAAAGTGTGTGTGCATGAAGTGAGCAGATGGAGAGCAAGGCCATGTAATATGATCTGATTTGGGGAAGAGGAAAACCTCAATATAAATAGCCTGCCCTGGAATTTCAAACATAAAATAATCTGAATAATAAGGAAGCCTGTTTTGAGATCATTTCTGCGTTATAGGGATAGGGCGTCAGCTCCAATTGGAGTGCTGGGTCCTTTGTTATCTTAGATATAATACATTCTCAATAAATGCTTGTACTTAAAATTATACTTCAATCAGTTGGATATATGGGTCTAGGCTTTAATATAGGGATTCATAGACTGTCAGTGCTACCTAGTTATAAATTGCCTTCTGAGGAAATGATGGTCTTAAGTTACTGAAACATTGTGTTCAGTAATATTGGGCTATATATATATATTTTTTTTTCATGAGGCAACTTTGAGGAAGATACCTAAACGTTTTGATGTGCTAAATGCTTTGTATATGTACAAGAATGAACTTGAAGCATGTGATTTTTTTTTTTATTATTATTACCATGTCATAAATTTACTTTGTCTTTTTTATGACAATCCTGATTATGTCTTTTTTTTTGTGATTATACTGTTTATTATTTTATTTTATGAACTTTTTTGTTTGCAACATTTGAAATCATTAAAAAAATCATTATAAGCAAGGGCATTTGAAGTACTTACTGGAGTAGGAAAAGACACCATGGATGTGGCTAGAGTACAGTAATTATTGTGAAAATAAGGTTTATGGACACTTTAATAAATAATGAAATATTGAAAAAAAATGCAGGAAATATACACACTCTCCCAAAAAAGACTACTTCTGAAAGAACTTTTAAAAACATTTGTGAAGATGTATATGGTTATATATATATATATATATATATATATATATATGGTTATAATAATTATGAATTATGAAATTCAGTTAAATATATCACTAAAATTAGTGATATCATATATTTATGACATTTTATAATAGTTGATATGAAAGTCTAATTTTCAACCTTTCAGAATTTATTTTTTATTTTTTTAAACAATTTATTGAAGTATATCATTCATACATGAACGTACATAAACTATAAGTGTTCAGTAAACATCGTGAACTTACAAAACAAACATGCATAACATCATACAGGGCTCCCACACATCACCCCCCCCAAACACCCTACACTGTTGTGAAACATTTGATAACAAATCATGAAAGAGCATCGTCAAAGTATTACTACTATCTCTAGACCACATCTTCTCCCCTATACATTTTTTTAAGGATTTATTTATTTACTTTTATCCATTTTTACCCCCCTCTCCCATTTTTGCTGTTTCTGTGTCCATTCGCTGGGCGACTCTGTGTCCGTTTCTTGCCTTCTCTTTTCATCCTTCTCCTCCTGTCTTCAACCCTGGGAACCTCTGATGTGGGAGAGAGGCGTCCTACCGCCTGCGCCACCTTAGTTCCTGGTTTTTTGGTGCGTCTTTCTTGGCTCTCCCTTGTGTTACTCTCCTGTTGCATCATCATCTTGCTGTGTGGCTTGTGGGGCCTGGTGGCCCACGCGCCTTCTATATATATATTTTTTATTTTTACCGGGAGGTTGTGGGGATCGAACCCAGGTCCCTCCATATGGGAGACAGATACCCAACCACCCGAGCCACATCCGCCCCCTTGCTATATGTCTTAAGGTTGACCAAAGATACCCAAAGTTAGTCTTTTCCCATACAGGATGGTCATATAATAAATCAGGCTTAGTTTATCACCAGCATTCCAAATACCACACCTTGGGAGAAAAACTGGGTGTGGGGACATATGCATGGTTTCTAATATAGGGAATGTTTAGCCTACCCTGATTATCACAAAATCAGGACAGTGAGAATATTCACAACTGATTATGTCTTTTACTCATATTCCAATTGGGTTTTTCTTTGTTAGCAAAATTTTTTTTTAAATTTTAAAATTTTATTATTTTTTCATATCAATGTTACAAGTTACCATGTTGACACAAGACAATAACTAGAATAACAGTCTGCTTTGGTCCATTGTTACACTCCCCCCTTTTGTTCATTCCTCAGTCTTGAGGGGTTTGGGATGATGTCCACTCTGACTGCTTCAGGCTCAGAGGGGACTTAGATATTTTGGGGCAGAAGAGAGGAATTGTTCTGCTTGCAGTTGAAGATGCTCCTTGTTTGGGGATGGGACCGGTCCATCATCATCATTTTGTCAGTTGTCCAGGGCAGGCCCGAAGAACTGGAGGGTAAGAGTCGGCCGTGACTCTGCTGGGTTTAAGGGCTTAACCAGCAGGTGAACCATCCGAAGATTTAAGTCTCTGAGACATGTATTTAATGGGTATATTGAAAATTATAGGTTCAAATAAAAAGAGTAGAATCATCATGATTAGGGAGATTATAAATGAGTATAACTGTCATGTTAGGAAATAGATTTCCATATATTCCCAGAAAGGGCCCTCTGGGGGGGTGCTGATTTCATGAGGCCCTGTGGCTTGCCTACGGTTCCTGTGGCAGTTTGTGAAATCCAGAGTGACCCCCCCCCCATTTTTTTTTCTTCCCGAGGCAACTTTGAAACTAAAAGTTTCGAGGTGATAAATGCCTCGTATATGCACAAGAATGAACGTGAAGTATGTGTTTTTTGCTTTTCCTTTTCCTCTTTGCATGTGAGGTATCCCAGCTTTGTGCAGGCACGTGGTTCTCCACACCCTGCTCTCAGCTGTGTCCTCGGACTCCTTCCTGTTCTCAGAGTGCTCGGCTGCGCCTCATTCCATCTCTGCAAGCAAAGAGCATGGCAGGGAAGTGGGGCGAGGAGCGGAAGCCGGAGGCTGGTGGGGATGAGCTAGGGAGAGGGACCAGGCAAGGTCTCCATGACCTTGACTCCCAGCCCCTTCCCGGAGCCAGATGGGATGTGGTCTCACTCCTAGGCTGTGACGTTTTAAAGTGCCTGCGGTATGTGTGAAGTTATCTTCCGGCCATTTTCAGTGGGCAGGTTAAAGCCCTTACTCATCTGAGTCAGCCTTCGTGGTCAGCACGTGTCGGATCCCGCTAGAAAGTATCCTTCCAGGTGCAACGCTAAGTGCTTAGGAACATTTTATTTAAGGATCCTGAGACAGGAGCTCTGATGACAAAGTGAAAGTAAATAGATTTCACATCAGTTGCATGCTTACAGCAATTTGCCTGCTTCCATTACTAGGTGGTTTTGTTTTGTTTTGTTCTTAAATTTTAATGCAGTCTTGGACCTAAACATCTGGATCTTCCTATGGACTTTAGTGACAGGGAGCAAATTCTCTCTAAGCCACTTCTTCAGTGAATTCTTCCTAGGAATGTTGTTGACAAGTAGGAATTCTGAGCAGAAATAGGCCATGGCCATCTCTAAGCCCTGAGTCCATTCTCCTGGCCATCCTGGGCTCCATCCTCCACCCATGTGGCTACAACCTGTTGCCTAGAAAAAAAAGACGAAAATAAGTTTTGCGGAAAGACACGTGTTTGCCTAAGAGAGCTGCTGTGAATGTGCAGGCAGAATTGATTCCTGATCTGCTTTAGAGTTGGATATGTAGGAGTCGTGTAGTATTTGGGGGAACTGAACTCTCTTCCTGTTATAATTTGTTACATGTGGACATTTAATCAACCGAAAGCTGGCGTTTTCTGGCATCTTGTCCTTTATTTACCAAGCCTCTGGGTATAATGAGGCAGTTTTAAAGTACCCTTGTTTCTTGATTGTGCTTTCAGTACAAGATGCGTGCCGCCAGAAGCTGCAGTCCGTTATGGGGAGCTGGCTTCCCACTGCTCAGCCCACAGGTGCTCTGCGTCATTAGGACGTCCTGGG
>JAQZBX010104461.1:0-10944 GCA_029593785.1 Cabassous unicinctus | reverse complement strand
AAGCTAGGAAGAAAGTAATGCATTTATATGCTGAGTTTGGCTTAGCGAGAAGTTCCACCATTTTCAAAGGTGCTTTCCAAAGTCTATCCTACTCTGCTTCAAGGGGGCAGATGTGACAAGAATATGGAGGTTTCTACCTGAGAAATTTAATTGGTCAAGCTGGAAATGGCACTTACACTCACATTCTATTGGTTAGAATTCATTCACATGTCCATATCAAATGTAAGGAAGGCTGGGAAATGCAGAAGAGCTGTGCACCCAGGAAGAAAAGGAATGGTTTGGTGCACAACTAGCCAATTTCTAGCACATAAACCAAGTAGAAACTCTGGAAATTAGCTTGACCCAAGGTTTCTTTATAGGACCTTGTCCAAGAAGGTGACCCCCCACATTGAGGGAATTCACCTTTAATAGAATGCCATTTTCCCAGGGAGAAGAAGGGCCAAAACTGAAGAAGAGTGTCTAGTGATTAGACAAAGTGTATTTCCCATATAAGGAAACTGTTCTGTGTGGGGATCTCAATAGACAGTCTCCAAAAACCCACAAATATATCCTAAAAGTAAGTCAGCATTTGAACACTTATCAAACAGAGGGTAGAAAGTAGATATTAACAGCACTACAGACATCAAGTTTTTGGCCCTCTTCCTCTAAAGCCTTTTTCACACACACAGGAGCCAGCAATACAATGAAAAATGGTAAACAAAAAATAAGAAACAAATTATACTAGCTACATGCAGGTCACACCAATCAAGTCAGGGGAAAGGGTGAGAGAGGGGAAACAGAGAGAAAGAATCTGTCAATTAAATATGAGAATGAATTTCTTATTTGATTTGGATTATTCAATATGTGTAAGTAGCTAAAGCTTCCATGTCTACTCAGGTGTACTCAAGGCAGAGGGAATGAAAATTCAAAAGCAGGATTGAAGGCAATCATTAGAGAAGAATTAATCAACATCCTGTTTATATCCCATATCCAGCACTCAGATTCTTCAATAACTTGGTTACATATGAAGAGGAAAAGTCATCAAGTAGACCCATCTAAATTCCATATGTTTAGAGTCCCAAATAATACCTATTAGTAATCAACAAGTGTTTCCGTGGAAGCAAACTTTTTAAAAAAATCCTATTGAATGTGAAACAGCCATGTGTCTTATATATAATTGAATTCTGGCCAGGAATAGCTAAAGTACAGAACCAGACAGAAGTTTTGTTCCATGTTGTCTGGTGGAGATTGATCCCAGGGGCCAAGAGCTCTTGTCCAAGACTTGAGTGCAGGGGAAAACAGAAAAAAGAAGAAGAAGAGGAGGAGGAGGCGGAGGAAGAGGAGGAGGAAGAAGAAGAAGGAGAAGAAAGCAGAGGAAGGAGAGTTATGAAAATTGTTAGTAAAGATTGTTAGAAACCAGAATTGCTAATAAAATGCCACAAGTGTTGTTCTGACATCATTGCCTTACAGTGTACATGGTTCCTCTGGGTTATGCCTAAAATGTTTTAAATCTCATACCGCAGTTATTAAAACTTAATAGAGAGTATTCACAGTTTTAAAAATGCATTGTAAATATTTTACTAGAAACTGCTTTGATGTGTGTGAAAAGGATGGGACCCAAAGATAATATTTTTGTTGTTATCTTATTATAACCCATCTCTAAATAATTTTCAAATTTTCTAAGTAGCTTGATAGGAAACACCACTGAGAAAATAATAATCAGACATACATACAATCATGTTATGTCTACTTTATAACTGATGTGGAAGATACTTGCATTTACATGTATGTGAAACAGGTGTTCAATAAAAATTAAATTTTTGTATGAGCTACAATTAGCAGAAAATAAATAAATATTGGAAAAATGTTCGATCAGCTTTACATGATTATATGTTGTAAGAAGCCATATTTCTCAACATTTTTTGTCAGTAACTCTCATAATGTTTAAATATCTTCTATTTCAATAAATTATGAGTTTCTAAAAAAATGTACAAAAGCAGATATTCAATGACTCCATTAGATAAGAAAAGAGATATATCCCACTTTCTCAAAGTCACTTGGGAAGGTAGAATTCACAATTTGTCAATTGGGAACTGTATTTGTAAATTTTACTGTCTTTATGAACCCAGAGGGACAAAATAAATGGACAGACTTCCAGCCTCCTACTTCAAATAGTTCCAGGTTCATTCAACTCATTCAACATTACATTGAATGACCCACAGAGGCGGTAAAGCATTGTGAAAAGCATGGTTAAAAGCATGGGTTTTAAGAGTCAAATTGCCTGGATTCAAATCCTGGCTCTCCCATCCACTAGTTATGTGACACTAGACAAGTCATTTAAACTTTCTGTGCCTCATTTTCTTATCAATGAGATGAAGAAAACAATTCTATTGACTTGTAGGGCTGTTGTGATAATTCAGTGAGTTAACCGATATAGAAACACCTAGAAGGGCTTGGATATAGCAAACACTATATAAGCGTTAGTTCATCTTACCTTTGGGACTTAACATACATTTGTTTATTTCTCTGAACCTGCACATACTGATTCTTTTTAATTGCCCCTATTTTAAGTCTGAGATCTCTTCTTCCCAATTTAAGACAAGTTTAAAAGCAAGGATTCCTAATGTGGGTCTATGTATGATTCAGGAAGAGTCCAGGGACCACCTGAAATAATATGACAAACTTACGATGTTTGTACAGTTTTCTGGGGAGAGGCTTAATTGCTTTCATAGGAACGTAGATGGTTATGATAATCACCACCACCATCCTCAAAAAAGTTAAGTTCCTCTGTTTTAAAGGAAAACTAACATTGTCACAGAATTGTTTTAAATGCACCTTGGTAAAATTATTGCATAATCACTGGCAATAAATTTATGATTAAAATGAAAAATAAGAAATACTCATCTTCTTTATTGAAATACATCTATATCTTTCCATTTCTCTTGCTTTTGAAGGTAACAGAACAAATGATATCTTGTACTAAGATTTTCTTTACAATGAAAACATTATCAATTAGATAATGGCCTATGAAATATACATAGTTCCTTTCAGCACCATGGTCTTTGTGTTAATATAGTGCAGTGGTTAATAAAGTGGGGCCCTGAGTAGCAGCATCACCTGGACACAGATTTTTGGGCTCTACCCAGAACCTACTAAATCTGAAACTCTGGTAGGGTCCAAGCAAGCTGTGTTTTGACAAGGTGATTCAGATGCAGGCTAAAACATGAGACCCACTATAAGTAGAGATAATAAAATGACTACGACCTCAGGTGAATGATTTCTCTTCTTACCTACCTTACTTACTCAAATCTAGCATTGCTTCAGAGGAACTGATGATATTCATTACTCAACAAACGTTTATTGTGTGTAGGCAACTATTACTTAACCGAACCCTCAACTGGATGCTGAGAACAAGGGGGAAGGCAATGACTTGTACAAAAGCCTTTTAAAGGGGTCATTAGAGCCTATAAGGCTATATTTGAATAGGCAGGGACACTGAAAGGTTTCTCAGAGGAAGAGACTCTAATCCTGGTTTTAAAGAATGAATAGAAGCTTTCCATGAAAACAAGTGGGTGAAGGGCATTTCTTGCAGGAGGAATTCAAAGTATGAAACAGCACGGCTCATTTGGAGATTTGGAGAATGTCTAGTCTTCAGCTTTTGGTGGAGTTATAGTGCACATAGATACTGACTGTGCAGGCCAAAAATAAAACTGGGGAGAAAATGAGGCTCAGATCATGAAGGTCCTTGTCTACCAGGCTTATGTATGTGTTATTGATCTAGTAGACAATGTACATCGTGGAGGCATTTTAAGCCAGAAAGTAAAATCCTTTCATTTTATATTATTCTGCCAGCTTATTGGAGGATGACTGGGAAAGGAGTGAGAGTGAAGAGAGAAATGGGTTGTATTTTCTTTATGCAGGTGTTGCAATAACCTGCTAAGATATCTGAACATGAATTTGTTCACATCACTAATATTTGTAGTTCAAAATTTGAATTTCTTGGTATCAGCAATGTCTTCATTGTCATGGGAAGTGAACATTATTTTAAATGATTGTCCTTAAAGATATCAATAAAAAGTGTAGAAAGTCAATTACCATGTGTTTGTTTTGTTTTATGACAAGTAAGGCAATATCTCTGCATAGATGATTTTTTCAACATTTTTATATGTGTGTCATTTAAAGGCATATTTGACATGTATACTTAGAAACATTTACTGAATAATTCATACATAAATATGACCTATAATGTCCTCAGTTTAGAATAAAAGAAATCAACTGCATTCAAATCAGTAATATAAATCAAGAAATTTTCAAGACAGACCATTTTCTTTGTTCTAATAGTGAAACATATAACATTAGAAAATTATAAATAAATCTTTGTTAAGAGCCAATTGACAGTTTTCAAGTGTGGGCCTATACCTTAATTTTTATGGGAAATATTTTGCACAAGTGAAAAATAATGAACCTCTCCTTCCCCATTTTTATTATTTCGAATGCCCAACCTAATGCCCTTCCTAAATGTTCATCTATATATTACCCTTAGTCAGGGACTGTAAATAAAATAATGATCTTCTCCTTTCCTCCTTTATAATTTCTTGAGGCCTATAAATTCAAGGGACCCATATACCTAGGCATATGGGAGTCATCTTCCACATACTCAGAGCTACTCCAATGATAGGCAGGTCTAGGCCCTAATGGGCTATACATGATATGTATCTAGATTAGAGAAGACCACAAGGTATCAGCATTAAATAGAAAAATTGACATGAATTTTTAATTAGGCACATGTAGGAAAATATTTCAGGAAATTTTTAATTCTCAAGGAAAGGTTATCATGTTAGTAATGAAAAGAGGTAAAATATTTAATAGGCTGTTAAGAAAACTTATCCAAAACAAAAGGAGGTCTTTACATCCTTTCAAAGTCATACGGAAACACTGAAATAGATCTATGCAAGGATCATTTAATTGAACTTTATTTGACTTGCTGTTTATTAGGGCTCATAGTCTATGAAGTTACTAAGTTGTAAATTTGTGTCTAGTAGAGATATAATCTATTTCTGTACGTCAGAAAAGATAACTCAAAAGGTTATAGTTTTGTTGCCTTATTGGGCATTAGTAAGCTTTGTATCTGATTTAGCAATACTAAACCAACATTTTTTAGAGTCTATAAATATTCATATATGGTTTTGCAGTATGTCAAGTTGGCTAGGATAAACTACATTCCACAGAATTGCCTCTCCAGTATATTTCTAGATAAGGTGGGCTACAAGAGATTTTATCCTGTGAGAGCTGGAAGACAGAAGGATATTGGCAGCCATTTTGTAGTGTGCACCATGTTCTTTCAGTTATTCAATCAAACTCTAATGTAGGTGCTTCTGTAAGGGACTTTGCAAAAAAGTTTCTAATCAGTTGACTTTAAGTTAAGGACATTATTCTAGGTGGGCCTGACTTATTCAGTAGAATGGCCTTAAAAAAATGACTCGTCTTCACTGAGGAGCAGCTTCGGCCCCTGGGGTTCCAGCCTGCTAGAGATCTTCCTTTCTTGACTGATTATGAAGAAGAAGCTTTGTTCCATGCCCCTGGGTTTCTTGCCTACTCATGATCATTCCTTTTTTGACTTCCTTTCCTACAGAACCTCAGATTTGTTCAGCCAAGTGTTAGCCAATTCTTTGTATTAAATAAATAAATAAACAACCTAACAAATAAATGTATTTATGTGTGTTTGTCCATACATCCTACTGATTCTGCTTACCTACTTGAACTTTCAGACTGGTATACCTCATTAATGAGTTAAATAAATCTTTGACATGATTATTCTATATTTATATGAGTCACCTCTCTTAAACTTTTTAAAAATTTTACTTTGACACAATAAATAGTGAATACCAGCAATAATTCATTTTGGGTCTGCTAAACTTAATATAGTAAGAAACCCAATGTTGTATCTAATGAAAACAAGTTGCTCTCCATGATTCCCAAGTAATTAAGATTGAGTTGCAATAACAAAATTATTAAGGAATAGTATGACCTTAAATTATTTATTATTATTTAGAAACTAGGTTACCTAATTTCTGATTTAGCATGTGTAACCCAGCCCAATTTTGAGACTGTAACTTCATAAGAATGTTCTAAACAAGATACTCTAGAGTTAGAATACTCATCGACAGCCACTTATTTTGCTTGTCATCCACTTGATCTGATTGCTTTAGCCACATGTAACAGAAACAGAAGGAACACAAAGGACATAATGGCCAGGTAGGCTACTCTGGTAAAATACTGCATCCTAACAGTCAGTTGAAATCAATAAGATGGAATGGCAGCTAAGAAACATCTCTGGGAAAGGCCAACTATTTATATGATGTGTTTCTGTCAATTGAGTCAAAATCATGACTCATGATGACTTTTGGCAGTTGGAGGGACAGAAAGAGATTGTTATTTTTTCCAAATGAGCCCTTGGAGAGTTGCATCTGGTGAGCAAGCATCCTTTTAAAATAGCTCTTGAGATTAGAAGAGGATGGGTTAAGAGGGGGATGATAATTAAAAGTTGGAAGAAATGAAAGTGAGTAAGAAAAAGGGGGGAAATGACTCAGAAGAAAAGAGAAAAAATGACAGGGAAAGGATTCTTTTTCAAATCACTGCCCTATACCACAAAGAGGAAAGCAACCAGTCTGTGGGATTTTCTGTTGGTGACTCAACAGTGGCATGATTAGTTGTGGCTCAGATATGGACATGGTTTGTGAGCCAACTAGGGCCCTTTGCTAGACAGGGAGGGTGTGATGGGGAGAGTTGGCAGACCACTGTTCCTTGTGACTGAAAGAGGAAGGGTGTAGTCTGTTTGTACTTATCCTGCATTTCATCAGTTCAACTTGTGATGTTTTCATTCACTCAAAAAAATTATGAAGTGATTCCCAATGGGTGTGTTTCACTTTCTAAACAATAACGACGTCTGTTTTTTGGTAATGCTAAAAGAGCAAATTTTCACCAACCACTTTTTCCATATTACACAGGACGCGTATTCAATATCCAAGTGGGTGGCTCCCTCAAAGGGGCGAATTTTGGAAACCCCCAGCTAGAAAAACATTTTGAATTTTTATGGTTCTTTCATCCAAAAATCTCAAGGGATTAATTAACAAGCAAAATATGAGAGCCCTAACAACATTTTAAGGTGGTAATAGACAAAAATTGTTGACATCCTTTGGCAGAAGGAGAAAAAACCATGATCAAAAAGAAAGTACCATAAGACAGAAGATAACAATAGAATCAAGAGCCCTATGCCTCAAACTTTTGTATACCTCTGTCATAACAGTCTTATTGCGATTATGCACAAAATAATACCCTTTATTAAAACAGTTCTAATGCATATGTATGTAACTTCCTAAATGAAGCTGGCATTTTTCAAGCTCAGAAGCAATTTCCAACACGCATGTTACATAATCCTGAATACTTGGTAATTTTTTTACCTTTAATAATCATAAAATGTCTTTGTTTGATATTAATTTACTTGTGTGATTGGCAGTCAATTTGAATAGCTAATTATGCTTGTAAGAATTAGAAGGTCTTATTTCACTATAAATTGAACTTTCGGTAGAGTATGCCATTTGGCTCTATTTTTCAAGTGGATTACTTAAGATTGCCAAATGGAAGGGAAAAAAAGATTAGCAAATACATCTTTTATGTGCTCAAAAGAGCTATGCTTTATTAAAAAATGAATTTTTCTCCATTTCCAAACAAACCTTGTTACATTTCACTGTACTGTTGTTAAATTCAAGTTGACTATAAGCTTGAAAGTTTTCCCAGGAATAAGTTAAATCAATTAGCATTGGTCTTATCCAGCCACTAGATATGCAAAGCAAATATTCAGAATATTAAGTACACTTCCTCTAAGTTCCAGAGCTCACATTCAAAATATGCTTCTTGTGGCCTAAAGGGCATTTAATCAAATGAGCTGCAGAGTAAGCTGCTTTTTTGTAATATTAATAAAATCTTTGCCAAATTAGTCTGTGTTCCAAAATTCAGAAATTTTTTCATATATACGTATTATATTTATATATATATTTAAATGCTGAATTTAGAATTGAAAACCTAAGTTTAATGACTCATATCTATTCTATTGAATTTCAAAATGTAGCTAATGCCAAAAAGCCTCCTAGTATGTGTACAAAATTTGTAAAAATACATAAAAACTTACTGAACCAAAACCACAGTGGAACACATGATAACTTTCCAGACAGCATAATTCACCACTTAGTCACTGGGGAATGCCAAATTCAAAAGATAGATTTTACACCAAGCCAAGAAAATCAACAAAAATAAACCTTTCTTGGATTAGGAACAAAAGGAAGTCCAATTCTAATGATCTGTACACAATACTAATAATAATGATAATAATAAAGTATCTACTTTAAATTTTAGTGTGACAACATTGAATTGAGAGAATTTAAAAAAATATATTGTGCCTCATCAAAATGGTACTAAGTAATAAAGAATAGTAGAGTATGTGTTACCATTTTTTAATATACATTGAGCTCTATATTTCTTCCTGGTTTCATATCAAATTAGATAGAACCTAAATTAAATGTGCTTAGCCAAATGAGAGAATTACAATGAGTTATTGACTCTCATTTGTTCCTCTTTAGTCTATCTTAGATAAGGAGCACAGGAAGTCCCTTCCACTCTATCTATAATGAACTATTGTGTGACTACATAAATAAATGAGATGCATGGATACATAGAGGATAATAATTTGACATTAAACTTTCTGCGTTTTTATTTTCTCATTTCTATTACCCCATCCTTCCCTCCACTATCTAAGCAGTAGGAATATCAACCCTGGCATCTTTAGTAGGGCATTCACATGTAGCTTAAAACAAAGAATTCAATTGTTAAGTTAAATGGATTTTGAAACTCATAACAAGCATAATTTGTTTGGAAGCCAAAGCATTTTTTATACATAAGACCCCAGGGATTTAAGATAGGGACAGTTTTCAGTTTGTGGTTTTGAATTACAAAGAAAGGCTTGTCTTGGAAGAGTAGGAGCCAGAGTCTAAAGGATTAAATAAAGCCTGTGAAACAAGGATAGAGTGAAGCAGGACTGAGGATGGAAACCTAAGAGCAGCTTCCCTGATACACAAGGGAGAATATTAAACACATATTAATATTAAACGCCTCCACCCTCCACACTCATATACAACTCTGGACATGGAAGAAGGAGTTTGGAGAATATTTGGAGGCAATAGTCAAAGGGATCTCAAAGGAGAGACCCAGCTCTCCACGCTCCTGAGTCTGGGATATAAATACTCAGAAGGGGTTGGCAAAATCCCAGAGGAGAGAATTTTTACATCTTCCTTCACAGGAAACATCTAAGGAAAATTTCAAGATCCACAAAATTTTGTATTCAGAGACCTACTGGATATTAAGACACAGCTGGGAGAGGGATTAAAAATGACTGAGAGAGGTGTTTCCATGGATTAGTCTAAGGGAAAGCTTTACAAAGTCTAGCAGGACCCAGAGTGGCAGGGAGAGCAGATAGAGTCCACAAATTTCTGAGGCCCACAGCCACTGAGTGTCTTTAGACTGAATGGACTTTGACCAGGAGCTGGGGAAAGCAGAACAGATAATATGAGCAGACGCCACCAGGGAATGTCGGCTGTAGATGCCAGTCTACAGAGCTTGGAGATCAAGCAGATCAAGGAATGCAACAAAAAAGGGAAGAACTAACAATGTCACTTATGTCAGAAGCCCTGGGGAGGAAAATTGGGTTTGTAAATCAGAAGTAAACTGAGTTATCTAGAAGTTTCTTTGTGAAAATAAGAGTTCCAGAGTCAAGATCAATTATGAAAAAATAAAGACAAATTGCATTCACATAACTAGACAAGCGAATTGTGACTGCTTACATCTAACTTCCTACAAGTGTACATAAGGGTGCCTTGAAAGTAGAATTACATAATTTTTATTATTATTATTAATGAGAGAAAGGGTCATTTAAAAGTTACCAGCTGCTGTCACTTGTAGCAGATCTACCACAAGTCACTGTGGTGCAATATGGCCGTCCTGGAGGCTATTGATGAGGATGGTAGCAGAGTGTGTGGGACATCTGCTCTTACCATCTGTTGCTAGAACAGAAAAAGGGACACCCCATAAATGCTTCAAATGTCTTTTTTTTTTTTCCTTTCTTTCTTCAAGGGAAAATTTAAGGGAGTGGGATGTTCTCCATGAGAGAAAACAATAGTGGTATATAAATTTATCCCTTAGTTTGTATATAAAAGTATATGACATTCTGGAACCCAAGTTGATGAAGGGGTGCATGATAATTACAAAAGAAATACTGCAACTTACTGCATAGAGCATGAAAGAAGATTAAGGGAAAGTCAAATGATTTACAAGTCTCCTTTACCTAGCTAAAACCTTATGACTGTATTTAAAAGAAGAGGTCACAAAGAAAATTGAATCAGAAACCTCAGTTTTTCTAAAATAAAATGCTAAATACACTTAAAAGATTTACTCTTTTACAATGGTGTTTGCTAAACTTTGTATTCACATATAATTTTTTCAGTCACAATTAAGGAAACCTTTATGCTATTAATTTCACAAATTATTGGGCCCATTTCCTTGAAGAATCATTCAGTTTTCAATCTCACCATGTGAAAAGGAGTCAACATTGAAAAAGAAATCCCAACTCATAATTATATACTGAGTATAAATTGTCAAGATTAGACAATGGAAAATGGTCTCTACCTCTCTGTTCCAATTGTTTGAGAAACTGGTATGTTGAACCCAATATACTCTGATAAGAAATGTAAACTAAATGAAATGATTGTTCAGGAAAGAGTGCCAATAGCTAAAAAGTCTTAATCAAATATGGAGAATTTTCAATCCTCTGGAAATCTGTCTTAAATATTCTGCCAACATGTTTCATTTGCCAAATCTTATGAAAATTATAGTCTTTCCTGAATATCTTAAACACTC
>JAQZBX010104460.1:0-10951 GCA_029593785.1 Cabassous unicinctus | reverse complement strand
AGTGAGTGCTTGTGGTGATAAAGGTCAGTGTGGGCCATGGGAAGGCCTGCTGTGGTGGCTGATGGGGTTAAGTAAGTGGGCAACATGCCTGGGCCAAGGCTGTGCATCCTTTATTAACTGGAAAGTCCAGTAAATGGAAGCAGGTCATTCCAGGGTGTGTGATCTGTGCATCCCTCCTCCTGCTCATCCCAGAGTGCAGAGTCTGAGGCCAGCCTTCCTGGGGAGGTGAAGGTCCTTCATAGCAGATGTGGACCAGGCCACCACAGGCTGTGCTGCTCTTCTCCCTGGGCATGTGGTCAGAAGCCCACCCTTTGCCTTCTCCTTGCCTTGTGCTCCCACTGGTAGGGTGAGTCTCAAAGCTGTGCTCAACTCATGGGAGAGTTGAGGGGGTCCAAGGGGTGTGGCCCTCTTGGGGGTGATGTGAGCATGTCCTGTGGCCCCATGTGATACAGCTCCCACAGAACCACACTGCTGGTGGGTGGCAGGGAAGGCACCCAGGCCATTTTCTGCCTTGACTAATTGGTCATTTGGGGGCTTTTGTAGACAGCATAAGTAGGATTCACCCCACAACCGCATCCCCTGACCCAGGCATGGTTCCTTCCTGGAGGTCAGGAGCGTGGGTTCCAGTTCTCATGCACTCCAGGAGGACAAAGGCAGCCAGGGCTAAGCATTCTCTCCTCAGCAGGGTTGCCAGTCTCCCCTCTAGGAGGTAGCCTGGAGATGGTGCAGCTCTGGAATGACACCCACTATGGCTGGACAGGAATAGGCAGGGCATGGCCACACTGACCCTTGTACAGAAGTTCTGCTGCAGGAAAAGTTAGGCTTCTCCAAGAAGAGGTAGGTGCTGGGTGTGGTTTGTGCCAACACCCACAGGGCTCCCCCAAGAAGAGGTTTGTACTGAGTGTGGGTTTGTACTTGCCACACAGGGCTCCCCCAGGAAGGGGTTTGCACTGGGCATGGGTTTGTTCCTACCCCATGGGGCTCCTCCATAAAGGGATGTGTGCTGGGCATGGGTTTGTGCTAACTCCACAGGGTTCCCCCAGGAATAGTTGTGCACTGGGCATGACTTTCTGTTTACCCCACTGTGTTCCGCCTGGAAGAGGTAAGTGCTGGGCATGAGTTTCTGTTTACCCCACTGGGCTCCTCTAGTAAGTGGTAGGCTCTGCATGTGGGTATGTGCTAACCCCATGGGGATCCCCCAGGAAGAGGTAGGTGCTGGGCTTTGGTTTGTGCTTTCTGCACGGGACTCCCCCATGGCCCAGTGGCTGAAATCACAGAGGTGTGGCAGGAGGAACCAATACAGCAGGAATGGTCAGAACTTATCTACAAGTGCCTCTTTAGCCAGTGTTTTCCAGCACCCATGGTGTGCCCACACTGAGTGACACTTGTCACCTTCTCTGTTAGTCAAGGTCTGGCTGCAAATGCATGGAGCAGGGTGGTTGGGGCTGAGGAGCATTGGTCAGGAACGATGTTGCCTTGGGCTGGCATGGTATGGGGTGCTGCCAGGACTAGGCTAGGGTGTAGGAGGGGCTTGGCATCCTGGAGGGGAGTCAGCACTATTCCAGGGAGTGGGCAGACAGTGGGGGCCACATAGTGTCTGTGTGCATGTGTGGGTGGGGGTGGTTTAGAAACCTTAAAAAGTGTAAGAGCTATTCTCTGCTCATGTGCCATAGGGAAACAGATCATGGGCCAGGTTTGGTACACAGGACCAGTTTGCCCTCCTGTCCTGGAGGCACAGCAGGAGGCTCCTGACATGGTGCTACTTGCCAAGCTGTCCATGACGCTGGGCACTCAGGGAGATTTTGAGAGGGAGGAATGGAGTTCCATTGGGGTGTGTGATGTATGAAGTGCAGTGTAGACCTCTGTGGGGTGGTTCAGTAGGCACTTGGTTATCAAGGCCTCAGCAGACAGCTATTTGTACATCATTCTTTATTAATGGAAATTTCCAGTATACACAGTAGTAGAGAGAATAGCAGTGGGAACCTTCACCCTGCTTCAAGGGCTGTCAACTGTTAGCTGGTGTTGTGTTAGGTTGTGCCCAACCCTGGTGCAGTGAGGGGATATAGATGGTTGAGGGCTGAGACCCTGCTTCTCTGGCCTTCAGGGACTCATTCCTGGACCTTTCTTGACAGAGTGGCGTGAGGAGGTGTCCACAGTAGGAGCTGAGAAGGCATGGTGGGTGAGATAAGAGGGACATAAGAAGGGCAGGGTGTTCTGGAAGCTAAGCAGATGATGTCTGTCCAGGAAGGATGTCAGATGAAGGTGGCTGGTGAGCTGGGCCATGATGCTGTGGTGTAGCAGGCAGGTTGGAGCATGCCATGGAGACTGGGGGACATGGAGTCAGCAGTAGGGGTCTAGATCATTCTGAGAGGTGCTACAGAATGGGGAGCAGAATCATGGGGCAGCTGGAGGGTTGGGGGAAGCTGGAGAGGCCAATGTGTAAGATGGGACATTTACAGACCCCTCAGGTAAGGGAATGACTAGGAGAAGAAAGACTAACCATGCTAAAAGTGGGTGGATATCAGGGGAGTCCAGGGCAAGGCAGGGCCATGTGTGGGAGCCACCCAGGGTCTGGTGGTCAGCCTGGGAGCAGGCTTGGTGTGGGTCAGGGTGTCACTTCTCACTTGGTTACTTTCCATTGCTGTGAAATTAGTGCCAAGGTCCTCAGTGGTGATGAGCAGTGGGGGACATGGGGGGGCTGAGGGGAGAGGAGGAGGATGAAGGCATCATTGAAGTGGAGGGGCAGGTGTCCACTGAGAAAGTATTTGCTGGAGGGTCATTAGCAGTTGTGCCTTCCCCAAATGGGAGTGTGTGGCATGGGTGAGTGTGACCAGCTCAGGGTTGTGACAAGAGATCAGGGTAGATGGTTTGGGTGTGGTCAGGGATGGACTCCAACAGGCGAGGAGGCTGTGTGGAGTGGGGACATTTGGTGACCACATTGACAGCCCTGATGTCCCAGGGCCTCCAGTACTTGCAGGCATGTGGGAGCTGACCAAGAGGAGGTGCCCAGGGAGTGGAGTTGGTGTGGGGGTGGGAGCTGCACTCACTGGCTCTGAGTGCTGCTTCCCAGCCCTGCCTGCTGTTGCCAGGCAATGAGGAGAGTGCAGGACAAGGCTGGGGTCCCTGCATGGGATGAACCACCTGAGAGCCATTTACATGGCAGGAGTGACCTCAGAAGGAGGCCCCAGCCAGTGTCCCAGGGACCCAGGTGGGCAGGAGGGAGGCAACAAGGGGGAGGAGCTGAGGTGCTCAGGGGAGGAGAATGATCTGGGGTGAAGTGATGCTGCAGCCCCCAGTTCCAGCACCCATGCAGCCAGAGCAGGGCCTGAGAGGAAAAGAGAGAAGGGTGGCAGGTGTGCAGGTGCTGCTCCCAGCAGGCAGCAGGTGATGGAAGGGACTGCTGAAGACCATGGGGACTGGTCCTGGAGAGGGACAGGGAGGTCAGCCCAGGGCACAGCTCTGCCCAGATGTGGAGAATCCCAGGAGCCATTGGATGGGCTGAGTATGCTGTCCACTCAATGTCCCACACTCCAGGTACCCACAGTCTGGGTCTCCCCTCTCCAGGTGCCCCTCACTCTAGGTTCCCCCACTCTGGGTCCTTCTCACTCCAAGTTTCTCCAATCTGGGTCCCACCCACTCAAGGTCCTGCCTAGGCCACAATCTGCCAACACTTGTTCCTGCTCCCTCAGGATCCCCCCACTTAGTCTCGTGCCCAGGCCTCGATCCAAACACTTGTGGTCCTGCCCTTTCTGGCTCCACCTGTGGGGACTGCCAGGGGAACAGTGGCTGGATAACTGACAGCTGATCCTTTCCTCACACACACACTAACTCTTCCACAGAAAGGAGCTGAGTGCCAAGCTTGTGCATGGGGGTGGGCAGGGTCTTGGGACCCCCTGAAGGAGCTGGCTCAGGAGTGGGTCCTGTGGATGTCAGGAGCCCTGTTGTGGCCCTAGACCTGTGACCCTCACCTGGGGTCTGCAGGTGGCCAGCACCTCTGCCTGTGCACCTCTGAGTTTATGGGAGCCAGCTGGTCACACCTTCTCCCCAGACTAAGAACAGAGAGGTCATGGGGGAGAGGAGGTAGCTCAAGGGATGCTTCCTGGGTGGCCCTAGAGGAGGAAGCAGATTTGTCGGTCCCTGTTCTCATTACCTTCCCCCTCACTGTCCTTGTCCAGGCACCCACCACCCTCCTCCCTCAGCCCAGAGGATTAGAAGAGCAGGCACTTCCTCAGAGAAGTTTACCAGAAGCTACAGGATTTCACCTTGGGTGTGGGCACCAACCCCTATGAGACCCAAAGGGGAGTGGAGGGTGGGGCTACTTCCCCTAGGCTGTGCCCTCCCTGCGCTGTTCCTCCCCAAGATGCTCCCCCTAGAAAGCTCCCCACCCAGACTGCTCCCCAACAAGCTGCTCTCCCCCAAATTACTCCCTCACAAGATGCTCCCTCCAGGACCCTCCTCCCCCAGAATGCTTCTCCATTATGCTGGCCATCCCTGCAGAGCTCCATATGGACAGTCTGAACCCCAGGAAGATCCTCCAAGCTGCATCTCCTCCAGGATGTTCCCCTTAGCATGCTCCCCACAGGCTGTTCTCCCCAGGGCTCTCCCTCCAAGGATTTCCCCTCCAGAGGCTGCCTCAGGTCCCCTGAGAGTTCCTCATCTACTGTGAGCTGGTGGCCCCAGGACAGGGATTCTTGTCTGATGGGCATTCCTGCCCTGATTGGAGAGTCTTCCATCACAGAGGCTTTGTTTTGCCACATGGAGCCAAAACATTGTAGGTCAGGTGTCTTCAACCCATGAACCTTAAGCATCTCCTGTGTGCAGGCCCTGAGCACTTACCACATGCAGGGAATGAGACCAATCAACAGATCACCAGGGATAGAAGCCTGTGGGGAGGTTCAAGCCCAGCAGGCAGGGGTCCTGCCCATCAGAGGCCTACATGCAGGGGGCAGGAGAGGGCTGGAGTTGCAGGCAGCCCTCCCTGGAGGAGGAGAAGGTCCCAATCCATCCTGGGTATTCTCTGAGCTCTGGTTTTCCCACTGTAGAGAGAAAAGGTCAGGTGCAGAGGCCCTGGAGGCTTGGCCACACCTGGGGAGACCGACAGATGGAGATGTGCGCCAATGGGGATGGTTTGTGCCATCCACAGGGGTGTCACTCTGCCAGCCTCATGACTCTGGGGCTTTTTAAATGGCCTCTGGGCACCATCTGGGGGGTGGCACCTGGGCAGCAGGGGCTGTTCCCATGGACTTCACATGGGTGTCAGCTCCCTGCAGCAGGGGCTGTATCTTTCACCTTGTCCAGATGGATGCTTGGTAGCAAACTTGAGAATGTGCAGGTGAGTGGCCCTCCAACTCCCCCACATGCTGCTGTGGTTGCCCTTGGAGAGATGAGTGTGGACATGGACTGACTGTGTGTCTTTTTATCCTGGGCAGGAGCATCTGGCATTGAAGATGAGCTTCAAGGTCAAGCAGGTTTGCAACTGTATTGTTGGCTTCGGTGGCACTGAAGATCCCTTTTCCTGTGGTCAGAGCAAGGCCTGCCAGGGCCACCAGGCAACCCCCAAGCTCATGCCTAGTTTGGGGACAGATCTGTACTGTCAGGTGAGTGGCATGAGGACCCAGGCTTCTCATGGTTAGGGGGTGGGCTGCTGAATTCCAGCAAGCTTCACATTCACCCTGTGTCCTTCTGGTTAGGCAAGGGCAGTGTATCATTTGTAGGTTCAGGGGTTTTCCTGGTGGCTTGAGTTCACCACCAGGTGTTCTTGGGTCAGTTTGTCATCAGGGAGTGAGAATGATGCAGCCTTGTGCTGAGGCTCCTGTGTGGCTGAGTATTGGCCAGGTGGGGCTGTGGCAGCCACTCAGAGTTTAGAGTTTAATATACAGCTAGGGTCAAGAGTTAGGTGGGAGATGGCTGTGGTGTGGCCAGAGGGAGGGTCCTGGTAAACCAGGTGTCATGGCTTTGGGATGTCCAGCATTCATAATTCTGGTTTGTTGGTTAAGACTGCAGACAGACCTAGCAATAAAGGGCAATGAATTGAAGCAGTGGCGATGCCCTTTTCCAACCAGTGGATGCTTTTACCTGCTCAGAAGACCTACTCTGCCGGGGGAAGGATGCAAGGCATTAGAGCTCCTAGTCTTCCCTCCCTCATACTCTACCTTGCTTTCAGCAGGAAGTCAGGGAAATGACACTCTGTGGTCCCTGGTGGTCATCCAAGGACTGTGGGAACCACTGGCCCTGGCCGCAGAATTTCCTGGTGATGAGACCCTCACAAAGCTGCTGGTTCCCAGATTCTGTTGACCTATGGCCAGCAGGACCACCTCACCTGTTCAGCCCCTGCTGTACTCTGACGGTGAGTAAGCAGGGCTGGTAGAGGGTGGTCCATGGAGGCTGAAAGAAGAGGCAGTTGTTCCCTGGGATGGAAGGAGCCCTCATGGCTGCAGGAGGGGGCAGCTTCCTTCTGACAACCAGAGGGCAGACTTAAAAAGCAGTATAACATGCAGCTGTCACTGTCATATATTTCTAGTATTTTGTGTTTTCATATGTCATTGGATTAGTTAAAACAACCCTTTCTGAGTTCCTCCTCTGCCCCAGATGATGTTTCCAAGCACTGCCCCTGCCCCCTCTGCTCCTCCTTCAAAGACTTCAAAGCTATTGGAACTATAATGAGGGTGCTGGTGGCCCACACAGCTGGCTGGGGCAGGGCTGGGACCCAAGCCAAGGCCAAGGCCCATCCTGGCCTGCCCATGACCCTGTTGTACATCTGTTCCTCCTTTTCCTTTAAATGTTCTGACATCAGAATCTCTCAGAGCTTCCCAGCTGGTTGACTTCCAGGCCTGGGCCCACCTTCCTGTGTGACCTTGTGCAGGTTCACTTGACCTCTCTGTGCCTCTGTTTTCCAACCTGTGGAATGTGGATAGTGATGAGACCTGCCATGTTGAGTTGCTGCAGAGATTATCTGGGGTTAACCAAAGGCTTGAAGCTCAGTCTGAGAGACAATGAACATACAATGAATATTAATTCTATAAATTAATAGTTACTGCCTGGTAATCCTTTAATGCACCATTCTTTTTTATTCCACTTTTAGGCTGTTGCTAATCCTTCTCAGTTTTCAGTTTTGTACCAGTGCTCCATTTGCAGCCATTGTAAACACAACTGCTAATGTGCTTCATGTTTCCAGCAACCATATTAATTGTGTTTCTAGGGCCAGGGCCTCAGGCCCAGCCTCTAGTCCTCTCATCTCAACTGCTGCAGGAGGACAGGGAAGTACATTGTGACTCCTGATGTGTGGGCCCCACAACCAGTCAGGGCTGAGCCCAGATGAGAACCCAGATTCCCAAATGTGCCTGGAGTCTCTTCCCAGGTGCCAGGCTGCAGGAGCCTCTGCCCACTCAGGGGTGGTGTTTACTTGTCTCTCAGATATCTGCAGGTCACTGAGATGTTGGTGGAGAGTTTGGGCCTCCACACTGCTTACTGGACCCTGGCTGCCCTGGGCCTGGCCTCTGCCCTCTGACTGCCAGCAGTGACCTGGGAGACCCCACACTGGCCACCTCAGGATCATGGCTGATGTCCCTCACACTGGCATCCTCCACACAGGTTTATTTCCAGAGTGGGCAGCTAATCCAGGGTTAGGAGCTGGACTTCATGATGTCCTGTCTGGATGCCACTGCAGCTGTGCCCCTTGCTACCCTGAACAATCCCAGCCACACTGGTGGGTCTGTTCTAGACAGGGTGATTACTTCTGCACCAGATGCTGTGACCCTCTCACCTCTTTCTTGAAGGGGCAGAAGGGTGGAAGGGCCAGGATGTTTACTTTCATCCATCATCATCCAATTAGACCCAGCACGTGTGCCACTGGAGCAGAGACTCTTTCCACACTTATTTCCAATTACTTTTTTTAATTTTCCATATTGATTCCATGTATTTATGAGAAGATATTGTCTCCCATTTTATTATACATTTTAAAGTCAACCATTGAAGGCAGCTCAGTCCCTCAGAAATTTTTCTTTTAAAATTTCTAATAAATTTGACACACAGTACTGAAATACAGCAGCCTGTCTTTGGCATCTACTCTAGCAGTGTTAAGTATATATAGAGAATATGCAGTTACATTTAATTATATGTATTGCAAGAAATCTTTTATGAATGATTGATGCATTTCAATTTAAGAATAATAATGGTTCTTGGGGAACTTTTTATTATAGATCATTTTAAGGTGTGTAGATATTTTAAAAGGGATCCCGATTACTTTCAGTTTATTTTGCACAATGAAATATGCACATAGCTAAAGAGTGAGAGACTGTAGGAGTTAAAATGACAGGAAAGAGCTGCTGCCCCTCTGCTCCCCCTCCAGTACCACCTGGCCTCACCTGTTACCATCTGCTGGACAGAGAAATGTAAGGTTCTTACTCCCCAGCTCTCCTGCTCCTCTTCACATGGTAAAAATATCACCATTGTAGTTTCTTTCTGTATTAGTCAGCCAAAGGGGTGCTAATGCAAAATACCAGAAATGTCTTTATAAAGGGTATTTATTTGGGGTAGAAATCCACAGTTACCAGGCCATAAAGTGTAAATTTCTTCTCTCACCAAAGTCTATTGTCATGTGTTGGAGCAAGACAGCTGCCAACGTTTGCCAGGGTTCAGGCTTCTTGGGTTACTCTCTTCCTGGGGCTGTGTTTCTCTCCAGGCTTAGCTCCTCTGTTTCCTCCACAAGGTCAGTTGTAGACTATCAGGTGAATGGCTTTGCTTCTCTCCACAAGGCCAGCTATGAACTCTCAGGTGAATGGCTCATCTTTATCCCAGGGACTTTTCTCCAACATCAAAATTCCAACATCAAAACTGCTACTCAAAACTGCTACAACTCTGTTCTTTGTGATGCCTTTTATATTTTATTCCCCACCCACCAAGGGGCAGGTCTCAACACCCTACTGATGTGGCCCAGTCAATGCCCTAATCATAACTTAATCATGCTCAGATTAACCGATCAATTTACAAGCCATATCCAATATCTCTTTTTGGAATTCATAATTACATCAAAACTGCCCAATGGCTACGCTTTCCTAGTTATCATTGTAGCCCTGAATACCTTAAAATACAGCAGAATCTTGTGGCTTCCCACTTAAACTCCCTATAATTCTTTAGTTTTATGCATGTATTTATTTTTTTCTCTTCACCCTTTGTTTTCCTTGAATTTCTAATTGCCTTTCTTTTCTCTTACATTATCTACTTTGGTCACATACTTAATTTCTTCCAGCATTTTGAGCCTTCCATATGAAGACCTTGCTGCTGGGCACCATCCTTCCTGTTTCCATCTGCAGTGAGGCCTCCCTAGGCCTGGGGTGGAGCCTCCTTACTGAGAGTTCCTAAATTGCTTCTCTGGGTTTGCTCCACTACTTCCTGAATTGCATCTTCTTCTCTCTCAGGAGTCCATTTTCTTGTTAGAGAATGTCTTCAGTGAACTTTGCAAGATGAGATGCCTGGGAGATGAAGTCCTGAGTTATTATCTGTCCTCACAATTGATTGACATTTTTGCAGGCACAGAATTTAGAGTTTAAAATACTATTCCCTCAGCCACTTGAAGTTATTGTAATACTGTTTTGTATTTTGCAATGTTGCTGATAAGTCAGATATTTTTCTGGTATTTTTTCCCCTCACATATAACACTTTCCACAGGCTTGCCCAATAGCCATTTTCTTGGTTCCACACCCATCAAGCATTTGAGTGGTGACTGAGCTACAGACCTCACCCTCCAAGAACATCAGCATGATGGCCACACTTTCTCTGGGCTCTGGGGTAGAATCTCAGTCCCCTTCGTACCATCAGGTGGAGGCAACATTCTCCTTAACCTCTAGTGTACAGGCCCAGCCCTCTCAGAACAGTCAGTTGGTGATCTGACCTTCCCTAATCTATGGGGGACTGGCCCACAACTCTCATACATTTGGGGTTTCAACCTCACTCTCCCCAACCTTTGGGGAATGTGCTCCACACTCTCTGTAGCCTGGGGTGGAAAACTCTCCCTGAACAGTGTGCTGGAACATCTACCTTCTTCAAATGCTGGGGCAATCTCACTCTCTCCATACACATGGGTGGGATCCTTCTCTTGGCCCAAGGAGATGTCTTAACTCCAGACCTCAGCTTCCATGGTTTTCCTCTTAAAGCCATTTTTCCTTCCATATATCCCCTCTATGTCCCTTTTAGTCCATGCTGGCAGTGGTTTTGTTCATACAGCTCCTGCAAAAAGCCTGTTCATTTAGCATGCAGGAAGCAGGGACCTAAGCCATAAGACAGTAACACTTTCCACAAATCTTTCCTAGATAACTGCATTTTCAATCCTGAATCACAAGTTCCATGTTTAGTTAATTCCTCAAATGTGGCACTGTCACCTGGGGGCTTGATTTTCAGGGACTTGGAATTGCCAGAATCAGTTCCTAATTTCTTTGTGCCCAACAATTCAGTTCTCAGCTTATCTCTCTCATCTAGCATTTTACTATAAGCTGCAAGAAGAACCTGAGCTGCATTCTCTGAGTTTATTTTGGAGAGTTCTTTAGGTAAATGCCTAGGCATGCCATGTCCAAATTCTGCCTTCCATAAAATATCAGGAGTTAATCTTGCCAAGATATCTGTGACTTTAAAACACGGGTTGACTTTCCTCCAGTTTCAAATAATACTTTCATCATTTCTTCCTAAGTCCTCATAAAAAGCCTCTTTAATGTCCATATTCCTACCAAAAGTCTCCTCAAAGCAATCTAGGCCTTTCTATCAATCATCTAACAATTATATCCTTCTAAGACCTTATAAAAATAACTTTAGGCTACATATTACTACCAACAGTCTCTTCAAAGCAACCTAGGCCTTTTCCATCAAGCATCTCACAATTCCTCCAAAAAATACCCCTTACCCATTTATAAAGCCATTCCAGCTTTTTGATATTTGCAAAAGCACTTCTCCACACTTTGGT
>JAQZBX010104459.1:0-10957 GCA_029593785.1 Cabassous unicinctus | reverse complement strand
GCTCCCCCTCCAGACACAGACCCCTCAGCCTGCTCCCCCTCCAGCACATGCTTATCTCAGCATGGTACAAAAGGCACCAGGCAGGAGTAGCAAGCCTGCTCTTAAATGGTTCCCGGGTACTGAGTCTCCCCCATCTCCTCACTGGAATTCATTGATCTTAACTCTAAAAGAAAGAGGTTGGAATACATCAATGGTTTCCAACTTTTATTTTTTACATGGAATCCCTTTTTTCAAACAAAATCTTCAGCAAAACCCAGGATATAAAATAGATAAAAGACTACAATGGTTAAAAGGATTTTGATACAATTTTAAGGCACTATACACACTGCTGTTTAACAAGAGCGTCGGTACTTGGAGTCAGTGAAAGATATATCTGACACATTTTTAATGCCTTGATCCATTTGTGACATTCAAAATACCACCACTTCAGAAACATCAATCCAAACTTAAAGAATCATACCCCACTAAATATCCCACACAGTATATTTAAAAACAATATAGAAATACGACTAGAAGTCTGCACGCCATCGCAGCAGACAGACTGGTGAAGTCTATTGCGGCAGCGAAGGGCTCTGGCCCTCTGGGCTGGGGGCCCAGCAACAGCCCGTTCTGCTTCCTTGTGGTTCCCTTCCTTTCCTTCCCCAAGAAGCAGTTCTGAGACAAGGCAGGGTCCTGCAGAGCATGGTCGTTCCCTCCACTGCCATCTTATGACTCTATGATGTACATGAACCATCAGAAAACACAGGATCGAAATCGTAACTTAAGGGGATACATTAATTTTAAGAAAAAGTTAAGGAGAGAACTAAACTGGATGAGATTGAGAACCAAATTATCTAATGTCCAGCATGGGTCATCAAGCCATGGAACAGATGGTTCATCCTCTCCGAGCCCAAGATTCACCCGCTCTAAAGAGGAGTAGCAACCCTGCTGGAACCTTCTCTCAGGGACGGGAGTGGGGTAAATGAAGCTGCCACCTCATCAGTTACACAGCTTTAAGCATGCCCCTCGAGTGACTAGGCAGCTCTGTGCACAACCATGAATAAATCAAGAGAAAGGACTCCATGGCACAAACCTTGATTCCAAGTTCTATGTTTTCTCCTCCGTATACATCCATCCCAGGGTCAAGAAGACCGATTTCACCAAAGAACTTCCTGTTGACCACGAATGAGCAGCCGATCATGGCCGGCGTCCTGCGGAGAGAGAAAGAAGCTAAACTCATTAAGGCATCGGCACTGGAAGGCCTTCCATAGGTCATCATAAACAGAAGCTGGGTTCGTTCAGGCAAATCAAATAATTTCCCTGAAGTCCTCAGTTCCCACACCTCTTCTGTCCATAAAGCTACCTTTTAGCTTCAGCAAAAGTAGGGGATCCTGAAGTACCTAGGGATAACGCAGCTTCTTTACAGACTGGACAAGGACAGGTCTCACACATCAGAGGCATTTGTAAGCATCAGGTCATTTGCTCTGAGGTTCTCGCTGAACTTCTGGTGACCAGATGAGAGTCCGTGGGCAGTCTCAAAGAAGCTCAGAGGGGAGGAACAAGATGTGTCCACTCTTTCCCACAGGAAGGAGAAGAGCTTCAGCAAGCCAGGAGGGTGAAGGACATTGGAGAGGGGCTGGTCAGAAGGAAGGGGTCCAGCACCCATGTCATGGCAGAAGGAAGTAACTCAGGGAGTGGTCTTTAGAGAAGAGAAGGGGGAAAACTCAGAGTGGAAACGACCAGTGCCCAAAGATATGTTATGGTTGAATTGTGTCCCCCCCAAAAGATATATTCAAGTCCAAACTTCCCTGTGAATGGGACCTTATTTGGAAATAGAGTCACTGCAGATGTAATTCGTTAGGCTGAGGTCCTACTGGAGTAGGGTGGGCCCCTAATCCAGTATGACTGGTGTCCTTATAGGAAGGGAAAACTTGGATACAAAGACAGACACAAAGGGCAGATGGCCATGTATGAAGGCAGAGGCAGAGATTGGGTGATGTATCGACAAGCCAAGGAATGCCTCCAACCACCGGAAGTGAAGAGAGACATTGAACAGGGCCATAGTGAGCGTGGCCCTGCCGACACCTGGATATCATCAGACTTCCAGCCTCCAGACTGTGATGGAATAAATTTCAGTTGTTTGACGCTACCCAGTTTGTGGTAACCTGTTACGGCAGCCCTAGGAAACTCATAAAGTATCAGTAATAAATGGCAGAGGGACTCCCTCAGCCCGTAGAGATGGGGTGCTGAGCAGAAGAGAGAAAGAGTGTCTACAGAGTGGTCACAAAGTCTGGATATATAGATTATTATTTTAATTTTATGTACATTCATCTCCTTGATTATTCCTTCTTGGGTATGCCAAGGTGCAATCTTACTCAGTAAAAATCAGAGACAAAGAGCCTCTGAGGCAACACATCACAGCTGCATGTATTAAGGGTTGGTGGAAAAGGCTGCGCTAATGTACCTTGTTCACTGCACTTTTGCGTGATGCATGGAACCATGCATTGTGAATGAGGAACACCACCCTGACACCTCGTGCATCATAATGGAATATCAGTAAACCATGCATTATGGCTTCCACCTCCATTGCTAGATTTTATGGCCACACTTATGTCATAAATTCATTCAGCAAATATGTTCTCAGCACCTACCTTGTGGAAGGCATCATGCTAGTGCTATAGGAGGTAGAATAACCTAAGACATACTTCCTGAGTTCAAGCAATTAAGAGTCTAATTATTATTGTTGTTGTTGTAATAACAACCACTTATTGAGCAATTACTATGTCTGAAGTTCAAGTGTAAAGCACTTTTCATGCACTGCCTCATTTCACCACCTCCACAACACTGTGAAGCAGGTAAAAATATCCCCATTTAACATCCGAAATGCACAGAGATTAAGTGACTTGTCCTGGGTGACAGCCTAGAGCTCAGGACCTGCCTAACTGTGAAGCCCTTGATTATAGACCTTATGCTGCCCTCTTCAGAAAAGACTGCCTGGAGTTGCCAGCAAGCTCCTCGTTGTCAAAGGACAAAAATGCCTCTGAGATGCTTTCTTGGGCCTTAAGAAATGACTCATACAAGAAGCTCAATAAACTCCAGGGCCCCCAGAAAGACATTAGGTGGAATCCTTTCGAGCTGAACTGCAGACCTCAGTCTCAGATCCTCCTCTGCTCCCTGTGAGCTTTTACTTGACTTTGCCCTTAATGTCCAGATGTCTGACTCCATGGACCTCTTAGAACCCACTTGGCAGGTGGCAGTGGGGTATACTGGAAAAAGCAGTCTTCAGAGTTGGATGGCCCTAGTTTGAATTCTAGCTCTGCCATTGAAAACTGTGTAAGTGTGTTCAAGCTAATGAAACTCTCTGCATCTGTTAAATCTCTACAGAGTATTATGTGGATGAAACAAGAGAAGATATGCAATGTGCCCAGTGTAGACGGTGGGAGCTCAATAATGATATTCGTTTACTCTCTTACTGTGAAAAAATCCATAATTTTCTTCCAGTTCAATGAAAGAAATCTCACATGAATCATGTCTATGTAATGGGATGCCTCCTTCTGCAGGTGTGGTTGTGTCACCCCTGACAAAGACTATATACCAGAGATAGCAATGACCTCCATTGTCAGTCAATTTGTAATGAGCTTGACCCCTAGCCTGGAAAAGCACTATGTCAGCCCATCCCCCCAGGCTCAGTTAACTGAACCTGGAATGAGCATAGATCCCAACCAGATCAAATGTGGAATAGAGAGAGGGGTGGGAGCTAGAACCAGATAGTCTCCTGGATCTGTAGGGCTCAGGCCGTCATTTTGGAGCAGCTCTGGTGGGCCATATGCACATGGATGATTGAGTGGAGAAGCCAGTGTGCAGAAGGAGGAGGCTGATGCACCATGGAGACCTGAGACCATACGGAGGAAGTAGCTGCCTGGTGACCTTGGCTTTCCATTTGCTTATAGGACCATCTTGCCTCTCAGCCCCTGAGTTACACGAGTTCCCTCATCTTTGTCCACCTTGACTTAAACAATGCTAGATAGGTTTCTGCTCTTTGCAACCAAATGATGACACATACCATCCCCTTCTCCTTCTTATTCAGAGCAAAGAAAAACAAAATACAAAAAACAGCAGTGCTTCACTGCATAGGCAGAAGAGGCACACTGCATGGAAGATTCATTTTGGGAGAGCTGAAAGCCAGGGCTCACACATCTTATGTGGACATGCTAGTGATGTATGTGCTTAAGAGATGTGCAGAGCAATCCTGGGGGGTGAGGACTGGGGTCTGCAGAGAAGGCACAGACATAGAGGGACACAGAGGCAGCCCTGACATAACTCAGCTTTCTAGAGAGCAACTGCTGAGCACATTGAGAAATTCTGATGAATTAGAACAATCTCCCCCAAAGCCTTTGCTTATAGGCTGGGAATTTCCAATATTAGCATGCACGTGTAATTAAAATCCTCATCTAAGACCACTTTCTAACCACTCAAAGGCAACCAGAGCATTTAATATCACAGGGAACAGTCAATCAACAAACACTCTCTAAGGGCTGGTTTTGAGTACAGCCCCATGGGCAAAACAGTGTTTCTAAGAGATTGGCCCAGAGCCCACCTACCTCAGCATCACTGGGGGTGCCTCAGAAAACGCATATTCCTGTGTCTGACCCAGTATCCCTGAATCAGATTTACAGAGACAGGACTCAGGAATTTCCATTTGTATAAGCGGGGAACTGTCCTGGGGAGTCCACCTCCCCCACTGGACTGTCCAGTCCTTGGGAGCAGAGAAGCTCTTTGTCTAGTTTCTTGTTTTATTCCCAGGGACAGTGCCTTGCCTGACACAGAGCAGGCACTTGGTAAATACTTTTGAATAAATGAATGAGTATAACAGATCTGGGCATCTATCCTTGGTAGAAAAGGGCTACATGATGCCTCGGGGATAAACTGGCTGAAATGAACCAGAACCCAAGGACAGCAGGGTTGTACTTCAAGGCTGGCATGAAGGGAGGGAGGGAGGAGGGAAGGAGAGAGGACAGAGAGAGGGAGGGAAGGAAGAGAGGACGAGGGAGGCGGAGACCCGAGGCACACACATACAAGAGCCTTGTATAACTTTCACAGTCAAGGACAGGAGACAGGCTTCCTCTTCCTTCTAGATAACTCTCAGAGTGCCATTTGGGTAACATTTTCCCCTGTCAAGCAGCCTGATATTTTAACTTGATTTTTATCTGGATGGTATTTTTTGGGGTTGTGGGTGGTGAGGAGAGAATAATTCACAGTACAACTTGCCCTTGATCTCCTGGGTGCTTGGGAAAGCTCTGTTAAGCATATTCAAGCAGGTTCTATATCAGAAACCCTGGGATTTTGGGCAACAGAATGGAGAGGTCCCCTAAGTACCTACTCGTTCAATCAAGGCCAAAGCAGGACAGTGGTCCAGGCTGAACCAAAGGCCCTGGGAGGCCAAGGCAGGCCTGGGCCATCAGAATTGAAGACCATCGGTCAGGAGGCTGGTCCTCAGGCAGCAGAGATGCGTCAAGTGATGAGATCCCTGCTGTTGGTATCACGTGAGAAGGTTTCCTAAAGGCCACAGTTAAAAATCTCCCACCATAGCAGGAAGAGTGTGTGGCCACATTTTCATGTCTAAGCACACTAGCGAGGCCAAGCCTGGCAGGGAGAGAGGAGGAGGAGACTGGAAAAACACCCTGAGGTCCACCCCACGCAAAAGCATGGGGCTCCCTGTCAGCGCAGGCTCCTGGCAGGTGACTAATACATAATAAATAATGGGCGGATGTCTCAGAAACTAAATAGTTAAAAGGCTAGGCTGGCTAGGCCAGCCAGCAATGCCGGGAGTTCCGTAGGAGGAGTGCTTTGAATTCTTGAAATACCTGGCTGGATGACAACGAGTCGCCACCTTATCTGCATGGGGAGACATACCTGAAGTTGTCCAACCTGTGCCACCCCCTCGGCCTGCATCCCAGTGGGGGAAGTTAGCCCGACCCATCTTTACAGTCTGTAAACCAAGAGCAAAGCATCAGGACCGTTTTCCCTCACGGTGTCCTCGCCACCTGCCCAGCCAGGCGAGCTGCAGAAACGGCATCGAAAGCTCACGAGATGCTAGAACATGGGCCTCCAGCCTCATTCTTCAAACTCAACTGTGATTACCACCATTAGTGCAAACATTTCAATTCAGTAGTTCCAAAATGATAATCATATTAAGGGATCTGCCAAACTCTAATAGCTCCATTACAGAGGAGAAGAAGAGAAATTAAAAATAATCACACTTTCATGGTTGCGGTTACACAAAATATATTTGACACACACAGCAGTTCCAGCTGGGAGATAAGTGAGCAAAGGAAGAGAGAGATGAGCGAGAAGGGAGTGGCAGCCCCAGATATTGACACCAAAGTAGGTAAAGCTTTCTCAGTTTTAGTGTCTCCTCTTTTCACAGATGGCAAAAGGTCCGTCTATTTTCTAGATATTGCCTCTCCTCAAAACTCTTCAATGGCTCCCTATTCTCTTTAGAATTAACTACAAATTCTTCTTTGCCATTCCCTGCTCTCTTCAGTACCTTTCCAACCATATATGCTATAGACTCTATGGCCTGGCTATACTAGACTATTCCCTGTTCACAAAATGTGTTACAACCTATGCCTTGTACTTCCTTCTCCTGAAATGTCCTCCATAGGGCCACCTCTACCTAATTAAATCCTATCCACCCTTCAAAACAAATTTCTTTCTTTCAGAAAATTTACTTTTTTGTCTTATAGAAATTAATACATATATTGCACAGAAGACACACCTCAACAAAAACAAGAAAACAAAAATTCATGGGTGAACTCAAAACTTAAGTACTCTACTCTCTGAGCACCATCTCTTATCTTTCCTGCCATCTTTCTATCTCTCTGGGACCTCCAATCCATTGGCCCTACCACCCTGATACCAGCCCTCACCCCTTTCAGTCCTTTGGCCTCTCTACCCAGCTTTAAGCCATGGCTGGTCATTGTAATGCTGTCTTGGACATCCACCCCTCTCAACTTTGTTATTTTCAGTGAGTAAAATCTCAGTGTTGGTCAAGACAACTCTCTATCTACAAACCTGGAGCCACACAGTTAGAGAAACACATAACCATGCTGACTGATTTCACTTTAAATGCAGGACCTTAATAAGAATGATTTCTGGTTTAAGCCATGGTGCTCCAGGTAACATATTGGTGGGCAAGGTCATTGGCATGAGAAGGGCAGGTACCAGTAGAGGGGTTCATGGAGCAAGAAAATGGAGACTCTGCTTACGGAAGGTGCCTGGTTGTCTGGAAGTTTCTTTCCTTTGCCCTCTTCCTCCTCTCTTCTTGGAGGTGCTCCTACCATGGGGAGAGACACTGAGGAGGGCCTATCAGAGCCGGTGTCTCCCACCCACTCTGCCCTGCCTGCCTTCCACCTCCTGTCGCAAACCCAGTCCCAGGTACCCACTGGCATCTGGTCTCTGGTGGACATGTCTCCATATCTGTCATCAGGCTGGTGGTTCATGACACAGGGATCAGAAGCTTACCCCATTTTCTCTCTTCATGATTCTAGCTGACCTGCCTAGCTGTGACTGGCTGCCTTTCTCTGACCTTGAACTCAAACAACTGCCATTTTCTTTGGTCCTCGTTCTGCGAATGTTCAGGCCTCTTGGCCAAGCACCTTCTAATTCCAAGGCCATGTATGCAGGAAGAAGATAAAACTCAACACCATCTCTGGAGATGTCTTCGTGCGAATGTCTCCGTATTTTGTCTCCAGGGTACAATGAACACTGGGTATTTTGGTAGTACTCTCAGCTCCTTAGGTAGCTTGGTTAATATAAATGCACTTATTTCAGGAATTTGTTGCAATACCATCCCCCATGAATTCTTTTACACCGTAGGGAAAGTACCTGATTTGGATGTCTTCCCTTCTTCAGCCACCCTCTGGAACAGAAGCTGATATGCAAGAGTGAGCCAAAAAGCAGGAAGCAGGAGACGAAGAGGACAACTGGGGCCAGAGCCACCACCCAGCAACAAGGTCCCCCACCAAGCATCTCTACTCATCAGGCTCTGCGTCAGGACAGCTCAGAGTTATGTCAAACGCTCACAGCAGCTCCACTTGGTGGATACCATGAGTCCCACTTTCCAGCTGAGGAAACTGAGGCTCAGAGAGGTTCAATGAATTGCCCAAGGGCAGACACACACAAGTATGGGGTGAGGATTCAACCAGCGGTGCTAGCCCTTGTCCCCTTCCTAGGTATCAAACTGCCTCCCAAACGAAAGCATCTAAAATTGGCAGCAGAGAAGAGCTCTCTCACTGGGTGGGATAAGTAGTCCCTCATTGAAGATTTCTGGGAACTTGCAGCTGTTAAACACTAAAAATATAATTTTGGGGAAGGAGTTGGCTGGCTCACGTAGACTTCTCAACTGGCACGGTGCAGTAATTTAATACTCAGAGTTCCATTTGCGTCTGCTGTACATATAAAATACCAAAAGGGTAAGTACAGCTGCCTTTTTAAAAATCAAATGCTGTATCCAGCACACACATAGCTCACAAGCAAATAGGACCCAAAGGCCAGTGCCTCGCCTGTTAAATGGAGGTAGCACTTTCACTTTTGTTGCTGAAAAGATAATTCACACTGAAACAACTTCCTCCGGATTGGGAAGGGAACTGTCTGGGTACTAAGAGCCTTTCCTTCTGAAGGATAAAGGAAATGCTCATCTGTCTGGAGTGTGATTTTTATTTTTTTTTAACAGATGTAGAAAATGCCAGTAGGGATTTAAGTTGCCAGTCACAAATGCATTTCCTCAGCTGGCTGATTTTGCCTGGGCTTGCTTTATTAAAACAAAGACCATATCGGAACTCTCTAGTAAGATGTTTCGCATAAGTAATTTTTTTTTTCAGCTTAACACTTTGGCTCTTTGCTAATCATATTTTCCTTAAGTTTTGAAAAACTGATTTGCAAATAATCTTATAAAGAGTATTTTTGTACAAGTATAAAGTTTCTTAAGAAGGGGTATCACATAAGCCATTATCAGTCATTGACACTTTACTTTTTTTTTTTAAAGTGCCAAGTTAGCTATCTTGTGAAATGAGACATGGGTTGGATGAACGTTTTGGGAAGAGAAAACTCCAGTTAAGCAAAATGCCCCCCATTCAATTATTCTCATTAGTAGATCTGTATCACAAAAATTGTACTTCATTATTATTACATTTTCAAATGTGTCAAAATATTTGTAGAAATTGGTTTCCTCTCTTGTTTACAAATAACTACATAATATCCTTGATTTTGCCACTTGAACATGAAGCCCTGGAGGGGGGCACAGACTCAGAATACGCAACAACACAGTATTGAGCATCTGGCAGGGAGGGAACTTTGAAAAGGGATAGAGAAGGGAATCCACTGGAGAGGAAGATTTGAGAGATAAATTAGCCCCCTTTTCACCTGTAAATGGGGAATGATAATACCTCTCCAACTTCCAGGACTGATGTAAAAACAAATTCAATAAAGGGTCATACATCTGAAAATGGCATCAGGCTTGTTATGCAAATGGTGTTCTATAAAACAAGGAGGAGCACAGAGATTTATGCATGGTAGAGAATTTCTCTGAATAGGTCTTAGGAATCCTACAGAAATGCAGACAATAAAAGATAAAATAAGAGGGAGCCAAGAGTCCACCAACAGATGAACAGCTAAGCAAAATGTGGAATATAGTTCAGCCATAAAAAGGAATGAAGTTCTGCTACATGGATGAACTTTGAAAACATCATGTTGAGTAAAATAAGCCAGACACAAAAGGACAAATATTGTATGATTCCACTTATCTGAAATGCCAAGAATACTCAAGTTCCCAGAGTCAGAGAATGGATAAGAGGCTATCAGAGGCTGTGGGGGTGGTGGGAGTTGGGGGGCAGAGGTTAGTAGGGGGTTGTTTTTTTGAGGTACCAGGGGCCAGGGAATGAACCTGGGACCTTGTGTGTGGGAAGCTGGTGCTCAACCACTGAGCCGCATTGACTCCCCTGAGTTGGTTTTTGAGTTTGTTTGTTTTTTTCCGTTTTCCTTAAGAGGCACCGGGAACTAAACCCGGGACCTCCCATGTGGGAAGCAGGCGCTCAACTGCTTGAGCCACATCTGCTCCCCAGTAGGGAGTTATTGCTTAATGGGTATAGGGTTTCTGTCTGGAATGATGAAGAAAGTTTTGGTAACAGATGATGGTGATGATAGCATAATATTGTGAATGTAATTCATATAATAGAATTGTAGACTTAAAATGGTTAAAATGGGAAATTTTGTGTTATATATATGTTATGCCAGTAATTTTTTTTTTTAAAGATGAAGCCAAGGGTGAACTTAGTGTACAAAATACCTTTAAAAAGGTGGGCACAAATGGAGCCCTGAGCTCTCTCACAGCCAGTGCAAGCAGAACCAGTAACAGATTCCTGGTGGCCTCCCTTGTTTCAGGGACAGATTAGCAGTCAAGTAGTTATAATGAACTGCAGTAAAATAAAATAATATAACGCATTTAAAAATAAATGAATGTGATTTTCTGTTCTGGATTAACTATTTCATCCAGAAGCAGTGATGAGGCTTGAGGTGGGTTAAGACTGTTACAGTTGGACAGAACCAGCAAAGATGTTAATTTTCAGTTGTGACTATAAAATAGACTGGAAGCCAATTTCTGAAACAACAGCCTGGAAGCCAGGATTACAAACGTGTGAGCCACGCACCAGAGAGAGGAGCATTTTCTAAATTCCGAAGCCTCCCTTTAAACATCAAGGACTGCAGTCAGGCAGACTCCGCGGCGTGAAGCTGGGACTTGACCGTGAGTCTCAGTGCTGGCTGGCCTAGAATCACCTGGGGAGCTGGTAAAAATAGCCTGAGTACTGGGGACTGACTCATGTACTCCACAAAAGCTATGTTCTTAATCTTAATCCACGTTCTTGTGGGTGTGAACCCGTTTGTAAAGAGGACCCTTTGAAGATGTATTATCAGTTAAGGT